>SEYY01000344.1:141492-146492 GCA_009176605.1 Armadillidium nasatum
TTATTATTATTATTATTATTATTATTATTATTATTATTATTATTATTATTATTATTATTATTATTATTATTATTATTATTATTATTATTATTATTATTATTATTATTATTATTATTATTATTATTATTATTATTATTATTATTATTATTATTATTATTATTATTATTATTATTTTTATTATTATTATTATTATTATTATTTATTATTATTATTATTATTATTATTATTATTATTATTATTATTATTATTATTATTATTATTATTATTATTATTATTATTATTATTATTATTATTATCCATGTTTCTAGTTTAATTTCATAAATTGTAAGAACCTATTTCGTAATAATAAATTAATCCAATTTTTGTGAACTAAAGGCATTATAAACCTTTACAAATTAACAGAATAATCAAGCAATGCACATTAAGCACTAGAAAGTTCAAATGCAAAAACGAACTGTTCCTATGTTAATATATATATAATATATATATATATATATATATATATATATATATATATATATATATATATATATATATATATATAATATATATATATATATATATATATATATATATATATATATATATATATATATATATATATATATATATATATATATATATATATATATATATATATATATATATATATATATATATATATATATATATATATATATATATATATATATATATATATATATATATATATATATATATATATATATATATATATATATATATATATATATATATATATATATATATATATATATATATATATGCATGTGTGTGTGTAAATTTTGCACTCCCACATTAAAAAGCAAATTTAATTGACTTCGTAAAAAGAGTCTACTTATCCTAATTTTGTAGACCAAGATAAATTGTGGGCCCCACAGAAAGCCCGCACTATATGCATTGAAAGACTACGACATTGTACCAAGGGTTCGGATATTTAAAAAAAAAAAAAAAAAAAAATTTGGCTTTCCGATGTAAGTTTATGAAAATGTAATGAAATGTAATGTAATGTAATGTAATGTAATGAAATCATTAGTATCCTGTAACTTCCCTAAATGCTTGAAAAGAGATTTGACATGAACAGGCGAATATTCTAGAAAGTCTTATAAAGTGAAAATATCATATCTTTCTCTTAAGTAATTTATATCGTTATAGTTTGAACTTTGTATTTCTGAAAGTGGAAAAAAATTCTTTACACATGACTTTTTTTCTGTCCTAATTTGAGAAATTTTGAAAGTGACCCATATGCTGTTGACAATAATCAGACCCTGATAGAGCCAAACTGAGTTGAAATTCATATTCTGCGTACTCAAATTCATTTCAATCAGGTGTCAGATATAATTCAATAAAATACTTGTTACTCAGTGTAATTTTATTACATAGATGGTTAAATCAAAATATATAACATTATTCATAAATAAATCAGCAAAGAAGAGAACCTAAGGATAATAATTTTGTGAAAAAAAATATAAACTTGAAATATTATTATAAGTGATAAACAAAAGTTTATTCAATGTTTAAGATGGAGCATGTAAGGAAGTAGACTAACGAAAACTATCACTAATTGAAGATAATAAATACTTTCTCATTGTGTAAAATTTCTGGAAAGTATTCACCATCTACCGTGGCTCAAACGGTAGAATGATCGACTCACGTGCTCGAGGGCGCTGGTTCGATTCCACTTGGGGATCCTAGGTATATTTTATCAAGAAAAGTTAATCTCCTCTAAATGGGCAATGCCCGTGAGATGTGATATATATATATATATATATATATATATATATATATATATATATATATATATATATATATATATATATATATATATATATATATATATATAACAAGCAAAGCGTTTATTTTTAATTTTAATTCAATAATTTTTTATGAATGCTTTTATTGTTAATAATAATAACATCGACAACACCATCCCTTTTATCGCCTACCTTTGTTATTGTTATAATAATAATAATAATAATAATAATAATATTATAATAATTATTATTATTATTATTATTATTATTATTATTATTATTATTATTATTATATTATTATTATTATTATTAATATTTATTATAATTTTAATTGCCACTATTTATATATATATATATAAAATAATATAATAATAAATAAATAAATATTTAAAAAAAAAAAAAATTTTATTATTATTATTATTATTATTTTCTATGTCTATTTATTTTTATTATAATTAATTATTTTTTTATTATTTTTATTATTATTTTTATTTTTTTTTTAATTATTATTTATCATTATTATTATTATATTTTTATTATTATTACTATTATATTATTATTGTAATTATTATTATTGCTATTATATTAATAAATTAGTTTATATTTTGATAATTATTACTAATTTGCATAATTACTGGTAATATTTAATTAAAATGTTAATAAAATAACTTAATTTTCATTATCTAAAAGAAACAAATGATAATAATAATAATAATAATAATAATAATAATAATAATAATAATAATAATAATAATAATAATAATAATAATAATAATACTGATGATATATTTCGGGACCATCTGAAACAAACGTTTGAAATACATATTTTAATAGTAATTGAAAATAAGCTTTTGCATTTTTTTTCAAAATTTTGTCTTTTTAGTTTTGAATTTGTAATCTAAGATCACAAACTTTTGAAATTCAATTTGCATATTCTTAAATTGTATTTTTCACATAGATACACAGTTGGTGACATATATTTCAAGATATAATACCATGGCAATATATATATATATATATATATATATATATATATATATATATATATATATATATATATATATATATATATATATATATATATATATATATATATATCAGGGTTGCATGGTTTTAACCAGATGGTTTAAACCAATTTTTTTTTTTTTTTTATATTTTTTATTATATATATATATATATATATATATATATATATATATATATATATATATATATATATATATATATATAATATATATATATATATATATATATAATATATATATATATATATATATATATATATATATATATATATATATATATATATATATATATATATATATATATATATATATATTCTTTATATATATCCCACGTACGGTATATATTATATATGCTATATATATATATATATATATATATATATATATATATATATATATATATATATATATATATATAATATATATATATATATATAGTTTATGTCTACTAATTTACATTATTTTTTTAAAAGTTCAAGTTTATTTTTTGCTTATTTTAATCATTTTGTTACTGTTCTATATAAAAAAATATATTGTATTTTTCATTATTCATTAGTCATTTCACCTATTGATTCATTATTGTAATAAAAAAAAAAAAAAAAAAAAAAAAAACCTGGTTTTATTGTTTTTTAAAAAAAATTTTGGTATATATATATATATATATATATATATATTATATATATATATATATATATATATATATATATATATATATATATATATATATATATATATATATATATATATATATATATATATATATATATATATATATATATATATATATATATATATATATATATATATATATATATATATATATATATATATATATATATATTCTTCATCTTCTCCCATATAGGGTTTTCACCCTGTCAGTGGGATCAGGATATTTCTCCATCTGCTCTTAAAAGGTCCATCTCCAAAAGTGCTGTAAAAGATCATGTTCTTCGGTTCGTTACTTTCGAGTTTTATTTAAATTCAGAGGTAGGGTTTTTTTCCGTTCAGTGGGACTAGCATCGACTTCTAACAGCTAAACACTTTCTCCTGAAGACCTCCAGAAGATCATGCTTTTTGGAGATATACTTTCCCATGTTGGTCTTGGAGTTGTTGCAAACAATGTTTTTTTTTAACCACACCGGCTTGCTAGGCCTGTCCTGTGAACCTTCCTTTATGGGAGGTGGCTTCTGTTGTAGTTGACTAAATGATTCTGCTTTTAGAGCAACATAGACTTTTATAATATAAACAATACTTCAAGTAGAGAAGCCTATTTGCTTCTAATACTAATCTTCTTAATTAATTAAGTTTTTTTTTTTTCAAAATTTCAAAATAAAATAAGAAAATTTTAATTATTATCAAGATGTTTTCTTTCTTGAAGACTGATTCTATTAAATCTAAATTATATCTTTTCTTTATCTAATCGAGGTTTCTTTTAAAGAGAGTGTTTTGCTCATCATTAGATTCCTGTTTCTTCCTTCTCTTTCACCATGTTTCCCGTATCTTTTATTTCTGTTCCTTATGATTGTTAACAACATCTTTACCCGTCGACATCAGAATCATATGAATCTATACCTGAAAATTACTGCTGACGTGGTCCAGTGGTAAAGTGTTGAACTTTAGCCGAAAGGTATAAAGTTCGATACTTTATATAAATCACAGAAAATTGCTTTAAAATCTGAACTTAAGGAATATGAATTTAAAACTAAAAAAAAATTGTGCGGATTACTTTAATCTTCAAGAAGAGATTTCTTTATTGTTCTTAATTCTTAATTTCTTAATTTCTTGATTAAAAATTTCGTAAACAGTGATTAAAAATTTGAATGATTTGATATTCATATAAAAGTTTGGTTTCAATGTTAAATATTTCTCACTAATATTATATAAATTTAGAAGAAAATTTTATTTTAGAAATCATATTCGATTCAAATTTTTCTATTACTATTTTCCTATATATATATATATATATATATATATATATATATATATATATATATATATATATATATATATATATATATATATATATATATATATATATATATATATATATATATATATATATATATATATATATATATATATATATATATATATATATATATATATATATATATATATATATATATATATATATATATATATATATATATATATATATATATATATATATATATATATATATATATATATATATATATATATA
>SEYY01000344.1:168992-171492 GCA_009176605.1 Armadillidium nasatum
TAAATAATCAGAAAAATTTGAGAACTTTTTTTTAAAATAATTAGATAATAAAATTCCTCTAAGAGCCATTTTAAGTTTCAAGAAATAATTTGTGCAACATTTTATGAGAAAGCTTTAAAATTAAAACGAAATTAGAGATGGTAAAAAAATAAACATATAATAAAATTTTATATATATATATATATATATATATATATATATATATATATATATATATATATATATATATATATATATATATATATATATATATATATATATATATATATATATATATATATATATATAGATTACCACCACTCACTGGCAGAGCTTTTTTAAAGGAGGGATCATATAAAAGAGAAAGGAAGAAGAAAACTTACCCAGCACCGAGCCTAGCGCACTTCTCTCAAGTGGACACAGACTGAAGTCTTGAAGAGAGGAAGATTAAGTGCAAGTGGAAAAATAGATGATGGTAAGAAGTTCCACAGAACAGACGTGGCTGGAAAGAAAGAGGCACCACAACGGCATGCCTAGGGTTTACAACATTCACACAAAATTCGCGCCAAAGTAGGGCACCCCGTGTGCAACGTGGGCGAAGAAATGGTGGTGGAATGTGAGGGGCCAATTACCTCGAGCACCTGCCATTGTAGTAACTATAGAGAAGAGATAGCGCGCCAACGTCACGTCTCAGACATAGAGGGTCAAAAGAAGACAGTTTATTAACCTTTTAGCTTTAGACTCAACCCTTTCCAGAAGAGAAAAGGAATCGCAGCTAACCCCAAACGTGAGAACAGTACTCCATACAAGGGCGAGTGAGACCTTATATAATTGGAGTAACTGCTCAGAAGAGAAAAATTCTCGCAATCTGAACAGTATTCTCAACTTCTTAGAGGCCGCCTTAGCAACCATTGCGATATGTGGTTTCCAAGATAATTTATTGTTTATGTTTAGACAAAGAATGTTAATGTTATTTACATGTAAGACATGAGAGCCACCAAAGAAAATAGGAAAATTGGGAGGTGTTTTTGAGAGGGAGATGTGAAGAAGATGAGTTTTTAAAGAGTTAAATTTCGCAAGGTTCTATGACCACAACTAGAAATCCCATCCAGATCAGCAAGAATAGAATCGGAAAGCTGAAGACGAGAAACAACTCTAGAAGGAAGAGAGTGAGCAGTGAAGTCATTATCATAACAGTGAACAGAGTTAGAAGTGCAGTTGAGAAGGTCGTTAATGAAAAGTAAGAATAAAGTTCGAGATAAAACAGAATAATGAGGAACACCAACAACTGACAGAAAGGAGGAAGTGGTTACCCCATCAACAAGTGTCGATATTTAAAGATCTGAGAGAAAACTAGACAAGAGAAAGAAAAGAGAAGGAGGAAACCCAAAGAAAGGGAGCTTAGGGAGAAGCGACGCATGCCATACCAGGTCAAAAGTCTTGGAAATGACAAGCGCCACCACACAAGACTCTCGAAGTTCCTAAGGGTAGAACACCATAAATAAGTGAGATAGGAAAGTATGTCACCAGTTGATCTCGAGTGTCGAAAGACATACTGATTATCAGAGAGAAGATAATGAGAATCCAAATGGTCTAGGAAATGAGAGTTAAGGAGAGTTTTAAATTTTTTTTTAGACAGAATACAAGTGAGAGCTATAGGTCGATAGTTGGAAGGGTCAGAGCGGCTGACCTTTTCGAGCTTCCTTCAGCATTGAGGAAAAGTAGTACTATTAAGGCATAGAGAGTAGAGCTGAACGAGGACAGGGGCTAAATCAGAAGCCCACTCCCTCATAACTCAAGGGAGAATGCTATCCGGGCCACTGGCATTCCTGACGTTCATAGATTTCAAGATCCCATGCACTCGATCATGACTGATTACAGGTAGAAACATGAGAAGCCTGAGAGGAGAAGGAGTAGGAAGAGGGATGCCAGAGTCGAGCAGGGTGGAATTAGATGAAAAAAGAAAGCGGAAAAAGTTAGCCTTTTCAGAGGGAGTATTAAATACAGAACCATCTGAGCAAATAAGAGGAGGAAAGGAAGATTTCCAGAAGTTTTTAGAGATATTTTTGGCAAGAGGCCAGAAATTTTTATCAGTAGGAGAACCATGGAGGTTAACGCACTTCCTTTTGATGAAAGTCCGTAGAAGAACATCCCTGCAACGTTTCCGAGGTAAATGAAAATTAGCAAGGGTGATAGGAGAAGGAGAGTTTTTCCATTCACGATAAGCATTGTCACCCTCACGAAGGACAAGAGAACAATTGCCATCAAACCATGGATCTTGAGAATAAAAAGATTTAATTGAAGTTGGAATGAACCTGCTCATCCCATAGATGATAACAACCCCTACCTTTTCAGCAGAGACAGAAACGTCCTCCGAGACAAAGCAAGATTCATTCCAATGGTAGTTAACAAAGAAGCGACGCATTGCCCCCAGTATATATATATATATATATATATATATATATATATATATATATATATATATATATATATATATATATATATATATATATATATATAT
>SEYY01000344.1:176492-178992 GCA_009176605.1 Armadillidium nasatum
AACGCATCCAAGCATCCGTAATTACGATCACGTCGGATTTGCTGCAGAGAGAGAGTTTAGAGTTGGATATTAGCATCAATATTTGCAGATTAACGGGAGGGTTTGAAACAGAGAAGCCGTTTTTGTGGTCACCGTAAATATATATATATATATATATATATATATATATATATATATATATATATATATATATATATATATATATATATATATATATATATATATATATATATATATATATATATATATATATATATATATATATATATATATATATATATATATATATATATATATTATATATATTATATATATTATTATATATTATTATTATATTATTATTATTATTATTATAATATATATATTAGTGATGGATCGGATGTCATATTTTCCAATTTGCGGATGCGGATGCGGATGCGGATGTTGAATTTTGGAGAAGTGCGGATGCGGATGCGGATGTTGAATTTTCGAAAGTGCGGATGCGGATGCGGATGCGGATGCGGATGCGGATGCGGATGTTGAATTTTCGAAAAGTGCGGATGCGGATGTTAATTTTGATGAGGATGCGGATGCGGATGTTAATTTTTATGAGGATGCGGATGCGGATGCTATTATATATATATATATATATATATATATATATATATATATATATATATATATATATATATATATATATATATATATATTTCACTATCACCTTTCCCACTTTCGTGAGGTGGTGCCCGCCACAATTCCCTTACAAAACATAACTATTCTTACCTTTCAACGCTTTCACCACCTCCCTCCATCTCTGTCTCCACAAATCTTCTACCCTCGTCTAAACTCAAATTCCTTCCATCAAAATCACTCTCACTCCATCCATCCATCTCCACTTCGGCCTTCCCCTCCCCCTACCCTTCCCCTATCTACATCGGATCTACGTACCTTGCCAACCATTCTGTTCTCTTTCATTCTTCACATATGTCCAAACCATTTTAGCACATCCTCCTCCTCTCTATCAATTACACCCTTCTTCCATTTACACATCTCCCTTATTCTTTCATTTCTAATCCTATCAATCCTTCTCAATTTATATATCGCTCTCAAATCTTCCATCTCAAAGACATTGAAACTTTTTCTCGACCGAGCACTTATCGTCGTCTATGTTTCACACACATACAATACAGAAGGTGAACACATACATTCAAACATTCTTATCTTTATTTCTTTCGAAATTTTTCCTTTCTTCCATACTTTTCTTAGGCCCCCAATACTTTCATTCCTTCTACCACTCTGTTCTTTATTCCTTTTTCCGTCCCACCCTTACCTTCCACCCAACATTACTAGATATTTGAATTCATTCACCTCCTCAAGTTTCCATTCTCACACTTCTACAAACCAATTCCTCCCTCCACATTTCCTCATCCCCACCTCCAATCCTCATAACTTTATTCTTCGCTGGATTGAATTTCAATCTCGTGTTTGCACATTTCCCTTCAAACTCTCTCACAAGTATTCTCATCTTTTCTCCAGATTCTGCCACCAACACATGCCGCATCATCTGCAAAAAGTAAAACATTCACTTCACATTCACCCTCCATATTTCTCAACGTAATACTCTTCCCTTCTCTCTCCATTTTTCTAAGTAAACCATTCATCAATAGATTAAATAACATGGAGATATTACAAACCCCTGTCTCAATCCCACTCCTATGCTAAACCAATCCGATAGTTCTCTCTTCACCCTCACTCTTGATCTACAATTCTATATATATATATATATATATATATATATATATATATATATATATATATATATATATATATATATATATATATATATATATATATATATATATATATATATATATATATATATATATATATATATATATATATATATATATATATATATATATATATATATATATATATATTAGTGATGGATCGGATGTCATATTTTCTAATTTGCGGATGCGGATGCGGATGCGGATGTCGAATTTTGGAGAAGTGCGGATGCGGATGCGGATGCGGATGTTGAATTTTTGAAAGTGCGGATGCGGATGCGGATGTTGAATTTCCGAAAGTGCGGATGCGGATGCGGATGCGGATGTTGAATTTTCGAAAATGCGAATGCGGATGCGGATGCGGATGTTGATTTTTGTGCGGATGTTCCGCATCCGCGCATGCAGATGCGGATGCGGATGCCATCACTAATATATATATATATATATATATATATATATATATATATATATATATATATATATATATATATATATATATATATATATATATATATATATATATATATATATATATATATATATATATATATATATATATATATACTCGGCTTCTACACTAAAGTCACAAAAATTGTCCCCTAACATATTTTTGCTCGAGTAACCAAAATGTCTCTTTCCCCCTATCAATCTTCAATATCTCATACAACAATTTTTGGCCTCGGTAAACTAAATGGCAACGTCTCTACGGGAAACGGAAATTAATATTTAAT
>SEYY01000344.1:193992-208992 GCA_009176605.1 Armadillidium nasatum
GAATTAGGAAGCACAAGTTAAACTTGATGTGAAGGGAAAAAATGATGAATCTAGATCTTCAACTCTTCAACTATGCGAGTAGAAAAGCTATCAACAAAAGGAAAAGAGAAGAATAATTTCTGTCTGGGGCATCATTGGGACATGCAAAAGGCTTATATATATTGTAGAAAATGATTTGATGGTTTTAAGAACTCGTGGAGACCTATACGAACACCAGGGAATTAGCTATAGAAGTCTTCTCTCCTCTTTCCGTTAAGGAGCACTCTCCCATTCGTTTATATTGTTCAGCCTGAAAAACCACCTCCCCTCTTTGATCACTTTAGAATCTTGATCTCTTCTTCATCTTCTCATTCTCTTCTCATTCTGGAATCTCTATATACTCATCAACAATTTCTCTTCCTTTAATAATACTTCCCAGTAACTTGCTTCTGTATGTCTGCTTGTGACTATATCCATTCCAATGTAGACGAGTGTTCGTGCTTATTCGTGCGTCTCAATGACATCCTGATCCTGTTTTATTTTTTTAATTATGTTTTATTGTGCGTTTCTCAAGTCGTTGCTTGTCATTAACAACATTTATTTGAGTTATTCATATGTTTATTGCTTGCAAGTATATGCTTATGTTGGTGTATGTGTGTATGTATAGTATCTATGGGTGTGCATTGGTTTGTATGTTTATATGGGTTGTTTGTATTAGTATACATACGTTTGTTATCTGCAGGATGTGCGCAATACATCTGAGAACGTGTATCTGTGTACATATATGCATATTTTTCATCCATATGTTTATATTGTGCAAGTTTTTGTATGTATATGTTGTCTATTCATGTATATATGCAAGTGTGTATATTTATGCATGTATCTATGGTTATAACATGCATGTATGCGTGTATGTATGTATTCATTTGGGTATGTAAATGAATATGAATACTTGCTTGTATTTGTACATGTATGTGTGCCAATGTTTGCATGTGTGACTGGGTTTGACTTTTAAGGATTTTTCCTTATGTAATGTACGTCGCAGCTCAAATGATTTTCTCAATCAACCAATATTTGTATTTTCTCTTGTCCTCCTCTCGATGTTATAGTTCATTCGTGCGTTCTTTTGTTGATGCTGCAACATCTTTTATGGTAAATTGCCTTGCCTCATGTTATGTTTAATATTTATTGTTTATACTGTTCATTTTTTTGTTATGCTATCTATATAAAGAACTGAGGATCATGGAAGGGTCGATCGAAACGTTTTCGACTGTAAATTGAAAAAAATATTTCATCTTGTGCTGGCTTTATATTTCATTCTAAGAATTATGTTCTCCAGGAACGAAAGCTTTTTTGAGAATATATATATATATATATATATATATATATATATATATATATATTATATATATATATATATATATATATATATATATATATATATATATATATATATATATATATATATATATATATATATATATATATATAATATATATATATATATAATATATATATATATATATATATATATATATATATATATATATATATATATATATATATATATATATATATATATATATATATATATATATATATATATATATATATATAAAATCTTACTGGTAAATAGGAAAAAACACTTTAATCATTTGATTTCTTTTTTCTTAATATTTATTTTTAAAAAAAGTCTTTTTCAATTATTAATAAGAAAGACCAAAAATTGACTGACATTCCGTCTGTTCCTTTGCTTTGTAATGAATGCAAAAAATATTTACATTCTTTTGCATATTCATATTGAATTCGAAATGTTTTTTTCATGACCAGGTTCGGAAAAGTAATCATTCAAAGTCAAAAAATTCCTTTATGTATTCTGCATATTAAAATTCTGCATATTCATTCTTGACGCTTATATTTTTATTTCCCGCAACTCCTTCAATAGAGCTCTGCCCGAAATCGATGGTAATAACTGTAAAAAGCATGAATTTAGAATGAACGCAATAACCCCAAAACGACAAAGGAATTATTTCAAACATTTTAAAAAATTTATTATAAGAAAAATGACTTTCTTCTAGTTTTCATCATGTCTTTGTCCCAAATTACCATGATCCGTTGGTGCAGTTCTCTAATCGTATCCCCGATCCCATTGATGATAAACCCAATAGTCTAAATCTATTTTAACTTCAAATCCTTCTCCTTATACTGTTAAACTCTAAAAACCTCTGGGTTCCTCCGATCACCTTCTTATCTTTGTACCCTCTGCTATCTTTTTAAGTCTTCCGCAAGAAAGATCCCCGTTTGTGGCATTTCGGTGCCGCATGCTTGCCTGACTTGCGATCGTACATCTTTGATTTCCCTTGAAATGATATGCAGAACTCATTACCGAGATGATATTCTCTTGCATGGAGTAGTACATTTGATATTTTTTTTCCTTCAACTAAACCTTACAAACCTTGGTTCAACCCTGCTTGTTCTCGTTCTCTTCACCGCAGGGATGCTGCCTTCGGATTAACGTCGTTTTCAAAATGTAAAATATATTCCTCGTAACTAACATCAAAAACTCAATTCTCTATAGTATGGATTAATTAAAATATGTAGTCCTCCTTTTCTCACGCCTTCTGGAATTTTGCAAAAAAAAAAAAAAAATCAATTCTAACTTTGATTCCTCCACTTTCCTTCTCTAGTAACTTCTGACAGCACAACTGCAGTTTTACCTTCTTCTAAAGCTGAACTCTTCAATCAAACTTTTGCCTCTAATTCAACCTTTGACGATTCCAAGACTTAAACACTCCTTGAACCTCCTCCAACTCATTTATGCGTAAAATTGTATTTTCTTTTAATGTTGTCATACCTGCTTACTCTGAGTTTAACACTACGAAGCTGTACGGTCCTTATCCTCCCAGTGACTCACAAAACTTGTGTTTTATACCTTGCACCATGCCTTGGTAATTTATTTCGTCACTGTCTTTCTATTTCTATTTTCGTTAGAAACTTTTACTTGTTGGAAACTTCCAGTCATTATGCCTGTTCCTAAAAAGGGGTATCCTTCTCAACCCTTGAATTACCGCCCACATTTCTTTAACCTCCGTTCATTCAAAAATTTTCGCATCTATCCTTAACAGGAATAACTGGAAACATCTCAATTCTTCTATATTATCTCTGAATACCATTGTCTTTCAGCAAAAAAGCTCAACTGGTAACTTTTTTTCCTTTCCTCTGGCTCTTGGTCATGCGCTTTCCGACATTTTGTGAACCTTTCGCTGTCACGCCTGATATATCGGATAGCTTTCGATAGAGCCTTTGCTATCTAAACTTTCCTTTTTCGAAATCTATCTTCTCTCTGTGACTTACTCTCTGATTTCCTTTTCGGTCATTTAGAAGCAATTGTTAATACTCGCACCCTTCTTCCTTTAAATCAATTAATAATGCTGTTTCTGTTGGGGATATATTATCCCCAACCCTTTATTACTTTTCATTAATGACCTTCTTCCTAATACATCGTTTCCTATTCACTACTATGCTGATGACTCCTTTCAATTTGACAGAAGTCCCTCCCAAAAGCAGTTATTTGATGTAAGGATGGTAGTCCTGGAAACAAATAAACCTCTGATCTTACTCGTATTTTAAATTGAGGTAGAGAAAACATGCTCGTTTTTAACTCTTCAAAAACTAAGTTACTCCATCTCTTTACTCCACACAACCTTCTACACAACTATAACACTTTCTCCTCTAAAACACAAAACTTAACCTTTTTTCTTTCAATACTCTGGGTGTCCTCTTCTTCCTTAATATCTCTTGAAAGAATCAATTTACTTCTATTTCTATACAAGTTTCTAAGAGGTTGAGTGTTCTGAGGAGCCATCATAACTTCTTCAGATCACCGCAGTTTCCTGATCTTTATAGAGGAGTTGTTCGCCTCTTTATGGAATCAGCTTCACGCATCTGGGGTGGTTCCACTCATTAATCTCTCCATGAAAAGTTGGAGTCTAGTTCTTTTCGTCTCATCAACTTTTCCGCTCTAAATAATTCTATCCAGTCCCTTTTCTGCTTATCTAATTGATGCTTCACTCTCTCAACACTATCGCTATTACAATGAACACTTCTCTTCTGATTACGAAAAGAAGTATTCCCAAAACTCTACGGAACACCACTTTTCACTAGTTTGCATGGCAATTTATATTATTTTATTTTTCGAATAATCTTCTTCCCTTCAGACAAAAGTTTATTCAATTGTATATCACATCAAGCATATCTCCTGTATTACAGATCTACAATAAAAAATTTTCAAATACTATTGAAATAAGAGTCACAAAACTTGTATAGGAAAGCTCTGAAGTGACCTAAAGTTTGAAATAGAAGAAAATACCATTATGTGCGTTTGGAAAAATGAATGAGAAAAGAGAATACCGAAAAGACTTGGAAGTTAAGTATAAAAAAAAAAGAATAAATTATTTTTGGAAAAATGATTTATCTTGTAAAGAAAAGGCATCCACTTTGGCTTTAATATAATATCGCCTTGGAGTACTTTGAATGAAGATGTTTGGAAATATTATTCCAAGCTTCAATTTTTAAGTAAATTAGAAGCATTTTGTCTAACGTAAGAATAATAAGGAAAAAAAAGCGAGTGGATAACATCTGTCTGAGTAAAAGGAAAAAAAAAATTGCTCTATAAATTATTAACAATGATGAAAAGGTTCTATATATATATATATATATATATATATATATATATATATATATATATATATATATATATATATATATATATATATATATTATATATATATATATATATATATATATATATATATATATATATATATATATATATATATATATATTATATATATATATATATATATATATATATATATATATATATATATATATATATATATATATATATATATATATATATATATATATATATATATATATATATATATATATATATATATATATATATATATATATTATAGCGCGACAGCAAATGATATATACTATATATATATATATATATATATATATATATATATATATATATATATATATAAAAAAAAATTATATAATATATAATATAAATAATAAATAATATATATATATATATATATATATATATATATATATATATATATATATATATATAATATATATATATATATATATATATATATATATATATTATATATATATATATATATATATATATATATATATATATATAATATAATATTTAATATTGCAGATTTGTATTTAACAGATGACTAAAGACGCCGAATGGAATATTTTGTTAAAGAAAATTCTGTGCTAATTTTCGAGCGCAGAGAAAATAATAATAAACTTAAATTTATGAGAAACGAAAACCAGAAAACAAAATTATGTCACAGAAAAGAAAATTAAAATGTGACTATTTCCAAAATTGTATTATACTTTTGTATGTTTGTTTATATATATAATATATATATATATATATATATATATATATATATATATATATATATATATATATATATATATATATTATATAATTATATATATATATATATATATAATATATATATATAGAGGTAGGGTGAAAGTATTTTCTCTTATTATTCAAACTCCAAAAACTCATGCAGCTTATATTTCATCCGGGAATCATGCAAAATCTATTCTTCCTGATCCCAAAAACTGCTTTCCCCATCGTAAATGTAATTATCTTTCTGGTTCCTCTTCCTCACGCCCTTTCTGGCATTTTGCAAAAAATGCAACTCTAACTTTGCTTCTCCTATTTCCCTCCTCTAGTTTCTTCTGATGGCACAACTACCATTTTACCTTCTACTAAAGCTGAACTCTTCCATCAGACTTTTGCCTCAAACTCTACCTTAGATGATTCCGGAGCAATTCCTCCTCCTTCAATCTCTTCAACTCACTTAGACTTAACTGCTATACTTAATCTTACATGTACTTTTCGGTAAAATCTGCAACACATTTCCATTTGATTCATCTATTTTCCCAACTTCATATGACTTGCACATCTTTAAACGCCGTGTATTGGGACATATCGGCCTTTTAAATTGACCTAATTTCTGACTTGTTTCCTGACTCTTTTCAAACCAGAGATATTTATATATATATATATATATATATATATATATATATATATATATATATATATATATATATATATATATATATATATATATATATATATATATATATATATATATATATATATATATATATATATATATATATATATATATATATATATATATATATATATATATATATATATATATATATATATATATATATATATATATATATATATATATATATATATATATTATATATATATATATATATATATATATATATATATATATATATATATATATATATATATATATATATATATATATATATATTATATATATATATATATATATATATATATATATATATATATATATATATATATATATATATATATATATATATATATATATATATATATATATATATATATATATATATATATATATATATATATATTATATATATATATATATATATATATATATATATATATATATATATATATATATATATATATATATATATATATATATATATATATATATACTAATTTGCTGTTAAGGATATTTATACATTAATATTCTTTCTCAAAGCAACTACTCGCATTCTTTTTCTTTAATGTAATTAATTAATGCAATTCCCGCCGAAGTCTAGTTCAATTTAAGGGCTGATAAAGTCTCTGAAATATTTTTATCGTAAACTTTAATTAAGAAACCTGATTGGAAAAAATCTCTTAAGAAATTAACTGGAAAAAATGAGCCTTAAAATGGAATAAGAAAGTTGCTTCACCTTTTAATAAAGAAAATAAATTTTTTTTAACCCTTTTTATTTTCGTTAAAGATAATTTCATGAATGGGAGAATCATTTATTTTGGTATTAATATATCTAATTTCGGTTAATTATTATTATTATTATTATTATTATTATTATTATTATTATTATTATTATTATTATTATTATTATTATTATTATTATTATTATTATTATTATTATTATATTATTATTATTATTATTATTATTTATTATTATTATTATTATTATTATTATTATTATTATTATTATTATTATTATTATTATTATTATTATTATTATTATTATTATTATTATTATTATTATTATTATTATTATTATTTATTTTATTAATTATTTTATTATTATTATTATTATTATTATTATTATTATTATTATTATTATTATTATTATTATTATTATTATTATTATTATTATTATTATTATTATTATTATTATATTATATATTATTATTATTATTATTATTATTATTTATTATTATTTTATTATTATTATTATTATTATTATATTATTATTATTATTATTATTATTATTATTATTATTATTATTATTATTATTATTATTATTATTATTATTATTATTATTATTATTATTATTATTATTATTATTATTATTATCATTATTATTATTATCTTTTTCTTTCTATTCTTTTTATTTTTAAAATATGTAGATTACGAGTAGGTTAAGATTATAGCTATAATGTACTAATACAATTAATTTTCCAGGAAATTTACAATATTAAAAAATTTGCTTCATATTGGAAAATTATATTATGTATGTTATTATGAATAATTTTAGTGGGTTCAAAGAACGAATCCTTCTCCCCAGAAGCCCATTTCAGTTTTGGATCAAATATATGTAAAGTATACGATATTTGTTTGTGTGAATTTGTAACTGAAAAAAAATAATTACAAATTAAATTTTTATTTTTATCATTATTATTATTATTATTATTATTATTATTATTATTATTATTATTATTATTATTATTATTATTATTATTATTATTATTATTATTATTATTATTATTATTATTATTATTATTATTATTATTATTATTATTATTATTATTATTATTATTATTATTATTATTATTATTATTATTATTATTATTATTATTATTATTATTATTATTATTATTATTATTATTATTATTATTATTATTATTATTATTATTATTATTATTATTATCATTATTATTATTATTATTATTATTATTAATTATTATTATTATTATTATTATTATTATTATTATTATTATTATTATTATTATTATTATTATTATTATTATTATTATTATTATTATTATTATTATTTTTATTATAAAGAATTTAAACTTATATGCAACTGAATATTTATTATTTATTTATGCTATTTATTATTTGCAATCAATGATTAACATTTATTAAAAAAGCGTAAAAAAAAAATTAAAAAAAAAATAAAATAAAAAAGGAATAAAAATTTTTAAAAAAAAATGAAAATTCTGAAAGCAAATGAATAAAAGGAATGGAAATATTATTATATTATTTAATATTTTTTTTTAAAAAACTATATTAAAACAAAATTTCATCTATGAATAAAATGGTAGTTAAAATTAATATTGAAAAATAGAATTTAAAAACAAAGAAAAAAAAATAAATCAAGATTAGGATAGTAGTTAGACTAATTATGAATGCGAATAATGTTAAGAGTATTAGAGTACACATTTTATGAAAATAGTGGATTAGTTATGAAAGTAGATGACAAGGATTCTGATTGAGAGAAAAATGAAGGATTTATTTATTTATTTATTTATTTATTTATTTATTTATTAATTTATTTTTTAAATTTTTTTTTTTCGACAAAAAAAATTCAAATTAAATTTGATTTTAAATACCTTAAAATTTAATTAAAAAATTAAATGAATTTAAAATATATAAAGTTTAAAAACAATAATGATTAACTATTCCATTAATATATTATATATATATATATATATATATATATATATATATTATATATATATATATATATATATATATATATATATATATATATATATATATATATATATATATATATATATATATATATATATATATATATATATATATATATATATATATATATATATATATATATATATATATATATATATAATATATATTATATATATATAATATATATATATATATATATATATATATATATATATATATATATATATATATATATATATATATATATATATATATATATATATATATATATATATATATATATATATATATATATATATATATATATATATATATATATATATATATAATATATATATATATATATTATTATATATATATATATATATATATATATATAAATTGGTGATGCCTTCCTCCTCAAAAGTTTAATTAAACCAAATTATTATTATTATTATTATTATTATTATTATTATTATTATTATTATTATTCATTATTTTATTATTATTATTATTATTATTATTATTATTATTATTATTATTATTATTATTATTATTATTATTATTATTATTATTATTATTATTATTATTATTTTATACAAAATCTAAAATGGGAAACAGAAATAGGCTTATCTTGTCACCATATCTTCAGAAATATTTCCATTAACGTTATCTCAAAGGACATTCCTAAGAGGACCATTAAGCACAAACTTATGAAAAATCAAACAGGACCAAAATCTCACTCTTTCTAGAAATGCTGCAATTGCAAAATGAAAATAATCAAACCAAAAATTCTCTATCTTAGCTATCAATATTTTCATCAAAACATACAAAAACATTCAACTTTTCTTTAAAAAATAATTCTTGAAAAACATTTTTATCTCAAACATCTACTGACAAACAAAACTAAAACAAAATAAAATTAGCAACTTGTTCAACAGAACAAACAACAAATATAAGCATTCAAAACACCAAAATTTCTATCCCAGTAAAGCTTACAAATCAAGCATATTCAAAGAGCTAAAGAAAAATAAACTCCAAACTAATCAAAGAGCTCAAATATAAAGGTTATAGCAAAGTTAAGAAATAAAAACAAAATATTAATATTCCAAGTTTAAGCAGAGACCTAGAAAAAAACAAAACTATCCTTATCAGTGTTCTACTTTCACACTTCGTAGAAGATAGAAAAAGTAATAATAAAAATATCACGAGAGAGTTAAGATTTCCCTATCTATAATAGAAACTAGTCAGAATTTCCTTTAACCATCTGGGCACAATTGGGCATCAAAACTCTTTAAAACTCTTTAGATACAGTCTCCAACAAAATTAATGCTATATCAAAAACATTGAATTCACCATTATCACATACCATAACAAAACTACCTATGCGTCACGGGAAAATGGAAAAAAATTTATCAAAGAAAATCAAGGAAAAGTCCCAAATATTTCAACCTTATACAATCCGATTTCATTCCTTTTCACACTCTGTAGACTTCTACTGAATCTATTCTTTCAAGAAATACAACAGCTTATTCACTCACCAAAATTTCAACATTTCTTTGAAAGATCGCACTCGAAAAACAACCTCTCTAACGATAATTCTTTAAAACATGGTAAATGACTTCAGAATATCATCTACTTACTGAACCATTGATGTTAACAGTCTTTGA
Source organism: Armadillidium nasatum (assembly GCA_009176605.1). NCBI lineage: Eukaryota > Metazoa > Arthropoda > Malacostraca > Isopoda > Armadillidiidae > Armadillidium > Armadillidium nasatum. The sequence continues at coordinate 204,494 of SEYY01000344.1, forward strand.
TACCCCTAGAAACATTCATACAAAAAATTCCGAACTTCCAAATGTACAAGAAGCACGAAGAGTTTAGATATCCAGATGGCTAAAAAAATTAAACCAAAGATTGGAGTTTTCCTTAAAAAACGTTGCTTACAACTACTCTTCAGTATTCTCAGAGTTGATATACATATTCCAATAACCTCAGACACAAAATAAAAACTTATAACAACGATTACTCTATCATCTCACAATGCTCATCCACACATAGTAATATCACACATATCAAAACTTTTTCAATCCAATAGGAACCTGGTTCACGTCACCTTCAAAAAGAAACTTTAAATTTCCCTAATTACCATTAGCAAAAATCAGTCTTCACCATATATATCCACAGATAAAAATTAAAAACCTTGCTATATATATATATATATATATATATATATATATATATATATATATATATATATATATATATATATATATATATATATATATATATATATATATATATATATATATATATATATATATATATATATATATATATATATATATATATATATATATATATATATATAATATATATATATATATATATATATATATATATATATATATATATATATATATATATATATATATATATATATATATATATATATATATATATATATATATATATATATATATATATATATATATATATATATATATATATATATATATATATATATATATATATATATATATATATATATATATATATATATATATATATATATATATATATATATATATATATAGTATATATACATAGAAGCGATAAAACGTTAAAATAATATAATAAAAGGTACGCTCTATCCCCCTATATAAAAGAGCAATTTGAAAACATTGCCAAAAATTGATTGCTTTGAAACTTGAATTCAATTTAATCAAAACATTCGTAGATCCTCCCCTTCCAAAAACGATTCCATTAAAATTTAAAACTACGTCTAAAAGGTTTATTCATTTTCGGCAAAGATCTTTTAGCTCGATCGGCTTTAATAAATGTTATTGTATTTTATTTTTCCTTTATTTCCCTCGAGTAACATACAAGGTGGGAGAGAATTAATTTCTTTAATTTATCTTTCGAGTCGTTTTATCAATCATTATCTAATGAAAAATGTGGGGTAGGGGGGAGGAAATAAATGAACATTTTTATTGTTATTGTGTTTATATATTTATTTTATTTTATTTTATATTTATTTTATCAATCATTTTGTAATGAAAAATGGGGGGGGAGGAAATAAATGAATATTTTTTTTGTTATTGTATTTATAATATATTTATTTTTTTTTTTTTATATTAGTAGTTTAATTTTAATGTGCGGGGGGGGGGGGGGGAGAAAAAAAATGAACATTTTTTTTGTTATTGTGTTTATATTTATTTATTTATTTATTTATTTTTGTATATCAGTAGTTAGATTTTAAAATATTTGCACTTGTGAGAGAATATTTCTTTTTAAATAGAGCTTTTATTTAATTTTACCATTTAAATAACTGATCACGTATTGAGAGTCATATCCCTAAAGAGTAATTTTCATACATTTTCCATTACATGTTATTTATATATATATATATATATATATATATATATATATATATATATATATATATATATATATATATATATATATATATATATATATATATATATATATATATATATATATTACGAAAAAAATTAATGAATATGCGTAAGATAAATCAAACTGCCCTGTATCCTCCATGCGATAATTTCATTTACATTTTTTCATTGAAAAAATTATACGATTCATAAGCCATAAAATCAGCTTTGAAGGAAAATGGAGCGACATTATCCTTAATTTGTTCATTGTCCTTTTCCGTATAACAAAACCTTATTTATATTTTTAATTCAGGATTCCATATTTGTTGCCTTATTTTTAAATTTACTTATTTCTTTATTTTTTTTATTTTTTAATTAATAAGTTTCTTTATTTATTTATTTAGTTTGGATTTATTAATAATTTTTTTCCTTATATTGATTAGTCCAAATTATAAAGTAGAACACATACACACACACACGCACACGCACACGCACATACACACACACATACATATATATATATATATATATATATATATATATATATATATATATATATATATATATATATATATATATATATATATATATATATATATATATATATATATATGGTAATGATATTAATTAATACTGATAATGATAATATTTATTACCAAAATACATACAAGTTATAGATACATTACACTAATTTAATTACAAAACAATAAAATACAATAAAATTATAATTAGTATTCCATTTTAAAGTGGCAATCCTATTGCGAAAAATTCTCAAGGCATCCAAAAATAATATAGCAAAGCGAAAAGTAGTTGAACAACTAATATTCAGGTAACAAGTTATTCTTGTAAATTTAAATGCCTGTAAATAAGAACTTTTCTCAGCTCAAATGGTACAACATACCATATTCAAGTAGCCTGGTAAGCAAAGTTATACTTAACAGTAACAGAGAGAGTGGCATTAGACAAACAAAATCAAGGCTGTTTGGAGTCATATATCCATTCCCCATGAACGAAATAAAACATATGCTAATAAACCCATTGACATTGCTGGGATATTTTAATCCTTAAAATTATTATTAATGAAACTTTTAATTTATAAATGTCTATTTTTTGTATTCCCAATTTCTTTATAGATGTTACTAGTATGCTCGTGGTAAATAAAATCAGAAAAAAGATTCTACACTATTTTATTTTAACCTAGTAGCTACAACACTACCCCACCGAAAAAACAATACCATACTTAATCAAAGAGTTACATTTGATAATTAAAAGGTTTTAGCCGTTCATTAATCAAAATAATTTTTTTAATTTATATGATAAACAAACAATTGAGAAAGTTTGTACCAGAGGTCACCGTCAACAAAATATGCATAAATGATTTAGGATATCACATGTATTAAAACCCAAATATTTTATCAATTTTGTAACTTCAAAAGTAAAGCTATTAATTGTAGTAATTGGGTCAATATAACAACATTGTTTGGTTGAAAAATATCAACACAAGATTGTAAAAGATATGGAAAACTGTCAAGCTTACACTTTACATTTACAAATAATTTAATTATATATATATATATATATATATATTATATATATATATATATATATATATATATATATATATATATATATATATATATATATATATATATATATATATATATATATATATATATATATATATATAATATATATATATATATATATATATATATATATATATATATATATATATAATATATATATATATATCATACTGCAAAGACTTTCAATTTTCATTTACAAAACGACAATTTTATTTTGTTTGTTTTGCTCCTGTAAAAATATTAAGCATGAAAATACTAGCAATGATTTTGTAGAGAGCTTTTATTTCTGATACAGAAATGCCGTAGCTCTGCTCCTTTTATGTAGCTTTCAAGGCCAAATTTTGGGACCAAAGAAAAATTTTACATTTACTGATCTTTAGCGTCATGATAAAAAACATTAAACCAATATTTGGAGTTCCTTTTCTATATTTCGATAAACACAACACACACACACACACACACACACACACACACACACACACACATACATATATATATATATATATATATATATATATATATATATATATATATATATATATATATATATATATATATATACTATATATATATATATATATATATATATATATATATATATATATATATATATATATATATATATATATATATATATATATATATATATATATATATATATATATTATATATATATATATATATATATATATTTTGTGAGAGATTGGCACTTTAAAAGCAAAAAGCAACCAAATAGTTGAAGTTATGCGTGTCTAATAGTTGGGAAAGGCATTTTGAATTTCGTTTTGAAACATTATAGAAGAATTTAGGATAACAGAAGTACTGTCAAAATTATTGTTAACGCAGTTTGGAGTCTAAGAGTTGAAGACAGGGTACAGTACTTTTGCATAAAGTGAACGTTGCACTCTCTAATTGAGGAAGTTTTATCAAATTCTAAGGTTTGTGAAACGACAGTCGTTGAACATTTTTACATTCACTGGTGCAGTGATCAATCATCAAAGTGAAGTTGCAAACATCAGCGTGGAGTGAAGGAGAAACTTACAGTGTGATGATCACTTGCTGGAACCGATACTGTTGTGCAATTTGGTTTCACTGACACGACAGACAGTGTGAACGGTCGTATTCAGAAATTTGGAGGACTTAATCTTTCACATTCGGTGAACTTTGGAACATCCTGGTTTTTGAAAATCATTTACCTGTGTGCTTTTGTTCCGAAGAGGATCGATTAACGTGAGGAACATTTGTTGTCGGAGACGAATTTTTTGAGTGTACAGCCGTTAATAAAGAAAGCAAAGCACATCAGTGGTAAAACAGTTAAAGTACTGACCTTGT
>SEYY01000345.1:0-34676 GCA_009176605.1 Armadillidium nasatum
CATCTTCGCTGAAAAAACAAAACCCAACAGGCCACTGCTTCTCATTCTTGATGGTCACGTTTCTCACCTTAGTTCCAACACCATAACTAAGGCCAAAGCTGAAAATATCTCCATAGTAAAGTTGCCCTCCAACACAACATCCAGACTTCAACCACTGGATATTTCAGTTTTTGGACCCCTCAAGACCTATTGGAAACAAGAAATAAATAATTGGATCATGTCAACTGGTATTCCTATAAGGCCCATGAGCAAGAAACAGTTTGCAAACAACCTTGGGAAAATTTGGTACAAAGGGTTATCAGAGGAGAATATAAAAAGTGGTTTTGAAGCAGTTGGTATCTATCCATTTAACCGAGCCAAGTATGAAACATCCACCTTCGATCCTGAACTGCTACAAAAATATAATAAATGGATAGAAATGGGTAAACCAGAGGAAATGAATGAACCAGAAGAACCTGTAACACCAACTCTTGAGGTTGATAACGAGCCAGTAGAGTATCCGGATACTGCTCAATTCCCTAAGCCTAAACACAGAGGGGGAAAATCATGTGAAGGAAGTTGGGTTTGGATTCCAAAGGGCCAGCCAAAGCCAACTTCATCAACACCTATAGCATCAGAAACAATCACCATCGAGCTTCTTGGACATCGTTGCTGGTAGGTTTAGTCAGACAAGAGCATCAAGACCATCAAGAGGAAAAAGGGTACCAATGACAGCAACCCATGTGACGTGCCAGTCCAGCATCCCAGTAGTAGAATACGAAGAAGCATCAACATCAGCAGAGACATCCCAACAAACTTCAAAGCGTCCCCAGAGGGGTTCAAAAATAAAATTAATATACACAAGTAGCAGCAATGATGATGATGATGATGATGATGATGATGACGAGGAAGTTACAGATGAAGATGACAATATAGAAATTCAAGAACATATTTCAAAAATAAAAATTGCCTTAAACAGTGAAAATTGGAGAGAGATAATTGTGGAGAAGTTGTTTGCCGTTCACTTTGATGATCCCTTTAAGTATTACATAGGCAGGCTTAAGAATGTCTTCTCTGAAGATGAAGACTCTAATATAGACAAAGTTGTCTTCAAATTCCTTGATTTTAGAGGAGTAGGTCGTTGGGTAGCAAAACCATCAGCTGACCTTGAAACTGTGCCTGCAACATGTATTTTCTACGGCCCAATCCCCCACTCTCTAGCTGTTGGAAATGCTATTAAAATAGAAAATGATATGCAGGGAAGAATAAGAACACTCTGGAACCAGTTTACCAGAGTGTTCAGGAAGCACTAAAAAAAAAAAAAAAAAAAAAAAAAAAAAAAAAAAAGGGTGGGGGTGAAGGGTAGGTGGAGGGTGTTGGTTGGGCATTTCATTTTAAGGAAGAAGGATATTAGAATGTGTCAAGGTTAGTGAAGTTTTTAACTTTTATTTTTTTTCTTCTTTTTAAGGTTTTAATTTTTTTTTTTTTTTTTTTTAATTTTTAATTTTTTTTAAATTTTAAAAATTTTTTCTTTTTTTTTTTTTTAATTATGAAAATTTTTAATTTTTTCCATTCAAAAACATCACAATATACCCAAATATATTACTTATATACATTAATAAATGATATAATAGGTGTTAAAGACCTTTTTTAAGGGTGGGTTTTTTTTTGTGTTACAGTGGTTTTTTTTTAAATATTTCAATTTTTATCCCATATTTCTTAAACTATTCGCTCAATTCAAATTTCCTGTCTAGGTTATATACCTTAGACCTACACACATTTAACCCATAGTTCAAAAATTGAAAATATTATTTTGATCAGAAATTAGATATGAAAAATGGTAAAATGGTTTTTTTTTGTGTGCCATGACTATATATCATGTACCTTCGTTACCATCTTAATATGTTACTAACGGATTAATTAAGGATTAAAATAAAAATAAAATATTTAAGAAAAACCAAATGGTCAGAAGTAAATGGCGTGAAAATAAATTGAAAAACAATTTTGTGGATCTCAAAAAATGAACTTTTAGTGGAAAGCAACATATCAATGTTCTAGAAACAAAATTATCGGGAAACGAAGTTTCAAAATATTACGTAATATTAATCAAAAAATAAAAATTTAATTATGTAATTCAATAAATAAACAATTAAGAATAAGTTGATCTATGCTATAGAAAGAGTTAACTGTTCTAATTTGACTAAAATCGGATCTGTAGTTACAGAGATATAGAATATAAGTAGAGGTGGATCGGATATCCGCATCCGCATCCGCATCCGCAACTGCGGATATCCGCATCATTTTTCCAATATCCGCATTCGCGGATATCCGCAACCGCATCCGCTGATAATAAAAAATTACGTAACATGCAATCAAAAAAAACTTTCAAAGGCAAAACTTTGTATTGAATGCAGAACCTCTTTCTGAGCGCCATACAGGCGACTATCTTGAAACTGTATTTGAAAAGATACTGACAAAATGGAAGATTTCATTAAATGAAGTGCACTGCGTAGTCAGGGATTCGGGCACAAATATAAAAAAGCACTTTCTCTGGCAAGAGTGAAAAATGTAGATTGCTTTGCACACCAAACTCAGATAGTAGTTAAAAATTCCATTATGAGTCAAAAATGTGTATCCGATTTAATAACCAAATGTAGGTTAATTGCTACGCATTTCAATCACTCCGTTGTAGCCCAAAATGAGCTGAAGAAAATACAAACAAGATTAAATGTTCGTCCACTTTCTGTCATGCAAGATATTCAAACACGCTGGAATAGTAGTTTGCATATGCTTGAGAGGATGAGCCAAATTAATGGGGCCATTTGCCTTTATGCTTCAAGCAGCACAAAAATAAAGCCTCTAACAGCTGACGAAAATGACATTTTAAATAATTGTATTAATATTCTTAAGCCTTTTGAAGATTTAACAAACTATAAGTTCAGCTGAATCATGTTTGTCAGATGTGATTCCACTTGTTTCAACATAGAAAGTTGTGTTAACAAATGTTATTAAGTCTAAGGGAGTTTCAAGGATGACTGAAACATTAATGAAGGAGATGAACGACAGATTTGAAAACCTGGAAAATGATGATGCTTATACAATTGCAACCTTTTTAGATCCTAGGTACAAAACAAAATTTTTTAAACCCTTTGTTTCTCAGAATGTTAAAATCAAATTAGGATGCTTATGCGATGAGATGATAGAAACAGCTAAAATAACGCCTTTCAAGAAAAAGCAAAAAGCTCTCAGATACAAAAGAAACAAAATCTGTTAACTTAAGCATTGCTAGATCAATGAAAGATCTTCTAGCTCCCAGCAGCCATGAAGAATCACATTCAGAAGTGTCAAAGGATACAATATCGATCATTGAAAATTATCTGAAACTCCCACGCTTGGAAACAGATAAAGACCAACTGGTTTGGGGGAGAGATAATTGCAAAAGTTTCCCTTTTCTTGCTGAGCTGGCAAGGACATATTTAGCATGTCCTTCAACTAGTGTTGCTAGTGAGCGTCTTTTCAGTGGAGCAGGCCTCATTTACGACGAAAAGCGAACCAAACTTTCCCCTGAAAGAGCCCAAAAGATTTTATTTCTAAAAATAACAACTTCCCAATAATTAACTTCAAATGGAATATGTGAAACTGTGAAGTATGAAGGTAATATTGAATAATTACTATATATATATATATATATATATATATATATATATATATATATATATATATATATATATATATATATATATATATATATATATATATATATATATATAACCTTTTCTAAATGGGTGGAGGTTGGGGAAAGAGGTTGGTGGGGTGTTCAAGAGTTGGGTCCCCGTCCCACACCCTGGTAACATAGATTCTGGATATTATATTTAAAATTCCAAGAATCTATGGCAAAAACTCTTAAAAAATTAAACTATCCGCATCCGCATCTGCGGATATCCGCAATTGAATATCCGCAACCGCATCCGCGGATAGTAAAAAATTACTATCCAGTCCACCTCTAAATATAAGCCAAAAAATTTTAATTAACGGTTAATTAGTAATTAATTAATTGAAAATTTGGAAAATAAAGAAAAACAATGTTTCGTGGTATTTGAAACTTTACAGTCAAAGAAATTGAACATTCCAAAAAATGTAAACTAAAGTGATGAAAAAAATCTGGTATCGGTATTGACTGAAAATGACCGATGTCAATACCTGAAACCTCAATACTGATACCTAAAAATATACCTATACTCACCGATACCGAATACCGATACTTCACTCCATCCCTAATATATATATATATATATATATATATATATATATATATATATATATATATATATATATATATATATATATATATATATATATATATATATATATATATATATATATATATATATTAGGGATGGTTGAAATTTGGTATCTTAATTCCACACCCTGCACGGAATTCAGTACGGATAAAAATTTAAATTTTCATTATTGAACAGGCTTTAATGTTAGGAATATATAATTGAAAATATAGCCTCTCAAAAAGGTCCATTTTTAACCAAATTTCAAAAATTTCCAAAGTTTATAATATAATTTATTTCTGAATAAACACTAGTTCTAGATATACTATATTATACAATATTACACAAATATGTATATTGTATATGTATCTTACCTTTACAAAACTTCTTACAGCTACTTCCATCGATCTTTGTATTCAAAAGTTGGCATAGATTTCCATAATTCTATGACATTCAGAATATATTTATGTCTGTTTTCATAGCCAATTCGATCTTCTGAGGCCCTGGTGACTAAGCTAATTGCATGTTCTACCCCTTGGGTGTGACAAGGAATAGGAGAAAGTTTGATGAGTTTTATTATGGCTTGAAGTAGATTCTTCATTTGAAAAATCTTGAAAGAGTGGTGGGGAAGTGCATTCATAACACTCAATGGCAGTTTTTTACCCTATATTCAGTATAAGCCTTAGCATTGAAATTAATATTATTTTTCAAATCAAAGTTTCTTATTGGTCCTCTTCTTGTTCTTGCATTTATTATATCATCAACAGTGGTCCTTCTAATTTCTACAATAGGATCTCTGATTATGGAATAACTGGGGCCCTGGCCCCGGCAAACCCCAGCCATTTTTACTGGCCACAGCCCCAGCCCTGGCTAAAAATCAGGGAAACCGGGGTTTGCCTGCTGGGGTTAAAATGGCAAATTATACTTAAGGGGACAGTCCAATTTCATACAATCTTTAAATTTTCAATGTATATAGCTTTTTTCCTGGTGAAAAAAAGTCCATTTCTAGCATTTTTCTGAGTCTATAATGGTTAAAAAGTTTTTTTGGGAAATTTAACTCTTTTTCAAATCAATGGTGGGGCCAAATCACTGATTAGAATGATCTGAAATTTGGATTGTATACTAAGAATTCTATGAGCTACAAAAGCTTCTAATGTACTTTTGTTCCCAGAGTTATAGAAAAAATGTAATAAACCCAAAACTGACCAAGTATCAAAAAAAAAAATTTTTTTTTTTACTTTAATCCACCTTTTTGGACAAAAATTTTTTAAAAAAAACTACAACCATAACATTTCTTATTTTTGGTGGGTGTATAGAGGAATTGTGCTACAAATTCCTCTGTAAACTTTATTCAATGCGATTCATTGGTTTCGAGATATAGCCTCTCAAAAAGGTCCGTTTTTGACCAAATTTCAAAAATTCCCAAAGTTTGAGAGGCTATAACTCGCTTCAAACAAATAGCATTTAATAATGCACTAAATAAAAGTCGTAGCCCTGTCCCTCCTCTAAACAATATTCAAATTTAAAAAATAAAAATTTTGTAGGTAACTTTTTATTTTTAAATAATTTTTTTCTCTGGAAAGGTACATTTTTTGCCCAAAAAAAATTTTTTTTAAGAAAAAATTCAAGTGCTTATAACTTTTTTTCTAGATGCAATATCCAAAATGTCTAAAATTTCAGTGCTTTTTACCTCTTTACAAATTTTAGGCAACCCCAACCAGAACCCCAGCCCTGGCAAAATTCCAGCCCCAGTCAATCCCTATCTGTGATCATTGAAATCAAAATGTTTTCTGGATGAGCAAAGTAAGCATTGTTCCTGAGAACATTTTCTACGATTATGCGATGCTAATCCCTCTGATTTCTGATGAGAGAAATTAATAAAAATTCAAAGCACAATCTGTAGCTTTTTGATGTGATTTAATTTGGAACCAACCTGTGGCATATACTTCTAATATGATCTTCATTAAATCATGAAGATTTTTTTCTAGGTTTATTATTGAGACATATAACCAGAGGATTCTATTAGCTCTTGTAAGCCATCTTCCATGGTGCAAAGCTCTTGGAGGTTTTAAGGCCAACTCCTTTGGAATGGTGCCAGATTTTATTCCAATTCACATTTCGTAGAGATATTTTTGATCATTACTGAAATCTTTAACTACTTCTTCAGGAATCCCAATTTCACATTGCACAGGTGTAAATTCAATGATTTTTGCTTGCATTAAATCATGACTCATTTTATTTCCAATCAAACCTTTGAAGCTTTTTTGACCCGTTGTTTTGCCATCAATACTTTTGAATACATGTCTAAAGGGTAATTCATTAGCATGGAAAAGGCATATTAGCCACTGAAGAGGCCTCTCAACGTGAATTTCAATTAATTTTATTATACCACTTATATATCCTGTGTTTACAACTGTTCCATCACAAATAATTGCGTAAAGTGAATTTAAACTATGTGTATCAGTAAGAAAGGTGACTAATTCATCTGTTATGCATCAAGCACTTCCGTTGTCAGGAGTGATGTGATCCATGTAGATATCCCCAGCTTCTTTAACAACAATGACGTGTTCTTCATGTTCTGTCCCTGTAATTGTTTTGGTTTGATCTTTTCTTCCATCAAAACCCATGCACATAATGTTTTGGTGCTCCAACTTGTGTAAAGTCTCTTTTCTCAATCTGACTTTTTCTTTCCCTTTCTACTTTCTATCTAGTATATTGCCTTGGTTGAGGATCCCATATCTTTCAAAGAAGCATTTACAATTGCAGCAGCAGCCCTACTAATGCGGTATGTCTCTACTGTCACAGACAACTTATCATATGTAAATCTGTTTTGATTGTTTTCTCATAATTTGAAATTTGGGAGAAAAGATGAATCACTTGTTTCACTTTCAATATTTTCATGAATGTCATCAGAAGAATCAGTTACTATATGCAGAACTACTAGCAAAACCACTACATGACATTTTGCACATTCAAGGTTTACATATCTTTCATGAGTTCTTTTTTTTCTGCAGTAGTGATCCTATCTATTGCACTAAGCTGGTTAATTCTTTGTTTTTGTCCAACATACGATTCTCACTCAATCATTGGAATTCGAATATCACATCTACAATCAGTTCTAATGACTTTCTTATCAAAGTAGGTACATGCACATATATCAAACATCTTATCAGATTTCATAAGCTTTTGCATAAAATTGTTATTTTTTTGTTTGATTGGAACTTTATCGAGTTTTGTAGCAGACATTATCAAGCATTCAACTTTCATAGCAATTGCCTTGAATGTTATATAAGGAAATGAAAACACATTCCAAATGAGTTCAACATATTTTGCTACTATTCTGTAACATTCTTTTGCTGTTGTAGTGCCCTTCGATTTCATTTCTTCTCTATTCCTTACAAATAAGTAATGAAGAAAGACATCAGCCTTCAAAGGGATCATTGAGATTGGAAAGGATGTCAGCTGCCCAATGAGGCATTGTGAGTTTTACTAGTCGATATCTTCATAATTATTATTATTATTATTATTATTATTATTATTATTATTATTATTATTATTATTAGATTGTGAAAAATATTTGCAATTAGACTTTTAAAAAAAAAAAAGTCTGAAGCACATAAATAATATCCATTAAAACTTGACATATTTATTAGTGTCTGGTAAGCAATGGGCATTATATGTATCCATGTGATCTTTGGTCAGTGGTACCATAGTATAAGTATTACTTAGTAGGATTAATAAATGTTATAATTTTCTGATTGAGAGTGATGCACTTTTTGTGTATGCCTATTTTTTTTTTTTTTAATAAACACCCTCAAGAAGCAAATTGTATTTCTTTTAATCATTTAAAATCTAATTAAATCTTTTTTGTAGAAATAATATGTAAAATGATGCTTATTATTGAAATCAAATATTAATTATTTTTTTACGTCATTAGATTGCCCGACTCCAATAACAGATAGTTTTTGTTTTCATGACCAATCATAAATCAGGTTTCTTTGAAATTTAAACAAAAACAAAAATGTTAAGAAAAGCGTTGCCAAATTTCCAAATTTAAAAACTTTGTACCAGATTATGTTTTGTATTTCCCATTATCGATATATATATATATATATATATATATATATATATATATATATATATATATATATATATATATATATATATATATATATATATATATATATAGTACAATTTTATATTTTTATTGGCTTTTAATTAATAAATCATCTTGATTTTTTGGTATAATAAAAATAAAACCATTATAATTTTATTAGCATTATTATTATTATATATATATATATATATATATATATATATATATATATATATATATATATATATATATATATAATAGTAAAATAGGCACCAGGTTTTATGACGTCACTTATACGTCATATGTAGCAAAGTAGCTTTTAATACTTTTGTTTGAAAATAGGCGGAGCTAAGACTACAAAACATTTCAAGGTCATGCAAATAAACAGATAAATTTCCTATATGTTAATTGTACTAAGTAATACTTATACTATGGTGGTACTGGCCAGTGGTCATTGTCAAGTGTTCATGTCTCTCAAAGGCATATTAGAAGATAACATTCCTTAATTAAAACCTACCAAGCTCAATGGTTTTAAGTTCAAACTAGTTGTTTGCAATCACCAAAAAACCTAGAACAAAAGGGTGGTAGGTATGCGAGGGGTACAGGTGATAGCATATGATTCAAATTTTACCACATTATTCAAAACAACATATGGAACTATGTGCAAAGTGTGGAATTATGAAAAAGGAAAATTATATTTTTTTTGACCCTCCCTAATATAATATATATATATATATATATATATATATATATATATATATATATATATATATATATATATATATATATATATATATATATATATATATATATATATATATATATATGCTTAATTTAAGATTTGATGATAAGGAAAAATCAATAAGTATTAAAATTACAAAGAAAAAAGAAAATTTTATTCAAAAAGGTTTTAAAAATAATAAAGTATCAGGATTGAAAGAGATTTTTATAAATTATAAATATTTCAGAACTGGGATTGGCTTCAGAATCGAGATGTGTTTGAAATTCGATGCCAGGAAATAAGAATAGAGTTCACACCCTAATGCCCTAAATCTTAATTTCAGCTAGATTTTAATCATGTTTACAAATTATCTTCACTTGCCACACAGGTCAGTTCAATACTCATTCAAACATTATTGTATTGCAGTCACATGAACGTTACAACTACAATATGCAATCATATGTAATCATTTAATTTAATGAACTTATCAAACCTTACAATTGCAAATTCCTTTACAAATTTATAATAAGCTAGATATAACAGAAAAAATGCGTTCTTAAGAGCCCCCTGATATAGATTGGGAAGAAAGAAAAAAAAAGGAGGGGGGGGGGGCATTCTGAACCATAATATCCTTGAAAATACTAATTTTAGATGATCTGATAAAACTTTCATTTCAAATAGCATAACACAAGATATTATGCTAAAATATTTGAAGTTTATACCATATAAAATGAAATTGCAACACTTCAAACACTTACCAGATTTAGCCGATGCTAAAAAACTTCTTCCACAGCCTCTTGCATCAACTTCTTCTTCAGTAGAAGAATAATCATGAGATGCTTCATTTTTTTCAGACGAAAGTCTGAAGGGACGATCTGATCTTCCACTTCGTCGACTACTACTATGATTTCCAGTTAAATGATGATGTCCATCCGGCTCCATTTCACAATGTGATCTGCCAAAATATATATATATATATATATATATATATATATATATATATATATATATATATATATATATATATATATATATATATATATATATATATATATATATATATTGAGATAAATTAATTATTTCTTTCTCTCCCTACAACATTATTGTAAAATTAAATATTTTGTGATATAAAGAAAGAGTTGAAATAGGTAAAAATTTAGGAGTACTGAAGTGTAAAACTAGTGCAAACTATAAACAAGAGGAAAGAGGAACAAACTATTGTGAAGCGACCCATCTATTATTGGATTTTGTACATCCCTAATTCTGGGTAAGTTGTAACTTTATATTTATTGATGAACCAAAGGTTAAAAAGTCCTATAATTATTAACATACAGTTTTATAATAACATTAACTGGGTTTAAAGATTTAAAAAGTGATAATAATAATAGTAAAGAAAATTTAAAATAAAAGTAATTAAAAAGGTTCATTAAATCAATGATGGTTAATACCAATCTAATGAAGTTTAATAGGAAGGGGGGATTATGTTTAACTTTCCATTTTTTGTTTTGCTGAAGGGTTCCTGTGACAGGTCCCCCAAAATTCTACATTGAAGAGGACATCATTATAGAAGATTGTTTCACATCAAGGATACCAAATTAGTAAAACACTCATTAAGGGAGATTGAAGGAAAAAGAAAAAATAGGGTCATCCACACAGAAGGGAAAAAGATCGGTTGATCACTCTTAAAGAGATTTGTAATAGCTCCCAGTGAGGATAAAAGAAAAAAACTAAATAACGAATGTAAAGGTAAATAACTGCACTCTTAATCTCTAATTTGTAATTTATTATTATATCATTTCTGCTTAATATTGTATTTCCTTTTTGCATTTACCAATTTATTTATTAGTTGTTAAATATTAGTATTATTTTATACATATATATAAACCAAAAGTATTATTTTTTAATATAATTTTTGGGAATTGTGAGTTATTATATTGGTTCATTAAAGGATATATATTTTTGTTAGGAATTTTATATTGTTTGAGTATTTAAGCATCAGTAGGGGAGCTCCGTAGTTAGGTAGGGTTTGTAAATATTATATATATATATATATATATATATATATATATATATATATATATATATATATATATATATATATATATATATATATATATATTATAAAAATTTGTAACAATATGTCACCTGTTCAGTTAGCACTGTTAAGATGTAGTCAACCATGAGTCAAATTCGAAGGTTGCTAGGTCTTAACATTGTTCTTTTTTCGTTCGTCATTATAGAAAACAAGACTTTGTTTAATCTTGCGCTTTCAATTTAAAATACAAGTGTCATACAAAATCCTTAAAGGTTATAGTTAAAAGAAAGGTTGACTCTCAATTTAGAGCAATTTTTAATCAACTTACTATTGAGTTGCTCACTAATCATATTAAGGTTGTATTTGCTTGAAGATAGCAAAGGTTGACTTGTGTATAAACTGTGTCTTTTAAAACTTACCTGGTATTTAATATATGCATATAGCATTTTAAGTGTAAATTGGTTTATATGTTATCGTAACTTAAGGAGTGCACCCTTAATTTTGTGGTAACGAGTATTACCTAAAATTTACTCTTATTAATATACCAAACCATCATTTGAAAATTAAGATTTAAAGGCCAATCTATTTATTAATCTATATTGTTCTCGTCTAATTGCTCTTCCCAAGTTTCATTTTAGAAAGCAATTTCTCTTTTATGGAAGAAGGTCAAAGAACAAGATTCATAAGGCCCTAAACATCTTTAAAGACTACCGTTGCTTGTGTGCTGAAGTTACGTTCAACTCTATCATAGCTCTGTGTGAAGGACCCAGTTTCTTTCAAACTGTATATTACATATACGTTGTGGTGGTGTCTCTTTCCGCTGGGTTTTATTCAGCGGAGTGTCTCCGCCCCATCTGTTTGTATATTTTGTTCCTCCTCCCCACTCATCCAGGTGGTGAGTGGGGTGTATGGATGATTTTTTTTTGTAGCTAGAAGTGTTTGTTTGTTTACTATAATGTTAATGTTTTTCAGATTAAAAGCAGAGACAATTTTGAAAGATATTTTTTTTGTTTATGATAAGTTTTCACAAATGAGTTGCTAAAGCAACTTTTTTGAGGGGCAGAATGTCCCCAGATTAAGAAATCCAAAGGATCCCATGAGTTTTATTTTTATATAGAAGTATGTAAGTATATTTTAAAATCTTTTCTTCTTCTAATCTTTTGAATGTTTGCAGGTCTTTTCTCTTTTGTTGTTTTGCTTATTTTTGTGTATTTGAGGAAGAGGATGATGCTTGCAGATTTTAACACTACATAAACATTTTTTTTCTTTTAATTACTAACTTCAATATGTTGAATGACTTCGGCCTATGACTGAGTGAGAAAATGTGTTATGCATGACTAATTACTACACTTGCCACCCAGTTGTCCATTACCGCTTGCTTCCGCTTATTGCATGCTTCGCCGACCTAATCTAATGTCTCAGGAAATTAGCCTCTCATCTTTGAATATTAAGAAATAATAAAAAAGAAGATACAAAGGAAGAGCAATCCAAGGTATTGATATAATATACATTTTGTTTAGTTATTAGGTTTTTGATATGAGAGAGGAAGTAGTTCAAATTTTTTTTGGTTGTAGAAAATTCTGCCTTCAGGAGAGCCCCACTTTCTGTCTGGAGAAAAAATCCGCGACGTCTTCTTCAGGATTCATGGTGAGTTGGATTTTCAATGTAAGTGCACAGGTGACATTTATTTATTAACCATAATCTAAAAATTCCCTTTCTTTTTGCATTACTATTGCAGAATTGGATCTCTTCTTATAGACAACCTAATCCTTTTTCATCCAAAGTTGTCAACTCCGCAGATGACAGGTCAATCTACACTTTAGATTCAGCTGATTAACATCCAAATTTTTGGAGTGTAAATAAAATAAAAACTTTCCTAAATATGTTTTTGGTTATCCTAAAACAGATATTAATAGAAACTTACAACCAGTTTCAGGTAAAACTGTAAATAAGTTTGTTCGAAACAATTATTTGCTAAATTTTAGTAAGAATATATTTCAAACTAAAATTTTACCAATTCAGTGTTTTTTCAAAATTTACATATTATCAAGGTTTAAAATAAAAGTCTTTTCTCCGAGGTAAATTTCTGTTGTGTTCATTATTTAATTATTTAATTTTTCGTGATTTTTCAGAAAAAGTAATTTGCTCTTGACTGAGCTTTCTCTACGAAACAAAAGGTTTTTTATGTAAAAATTTTCATATATATGAAATGGTTTTTCTTAAATATATCTAAAGGTGTAAATATTTAAAAAGGTTTAAATAAAATATTTAAAAAGGTTTAAATAAAATATTTAAAGAGGTTTATATATATATAATATATATATAATATATTATATATTATTATATATATATATATATATATATATATATATATATATATATATATACACAAAAGTGCGTGCATTGCTTTTAAAACTTGTGTGTAGTTGTCTAAAGCTAACTATATAATTTAAATTGCGCAGCCAAATTTGGCCAACTACTTTTCTTCTCTTACTGTCTGACTTTTAGTTGTTAAAATACACTATTAAAATACCCTAAATCTACGTCACATTCGCAAGTCACGTGACCTCAATTCAAAACATTTTTTTTGATAAATTAAATATTTTGTCACAATTTTAACATATACGTCAGTATGGATGCTGCTGAGAGTGCATCTTTAAGATTTATTGCAGGAAATGGAGACTTCTATTTATAGTGACATTGGGGTTATGGAGAAAGAGGTTTCCCTAGAAGAGATGAAGAAGCTTGTAGAAGGCAAAGTGAAATTGGAACCTCTAAGGAGGTCCAGAGGAACCGTGAAAAGAAAGATCACACTGCTTTTCAAACAGCTTTTAGACATTGTGAAGAATGAGAGTGACTCTTTTCTTCTATCATCAGTGTTGGAGGAGATATCTATGAGACTAGAAGAGGTGAAAAAATACGATATGGAAATCGAGGCATTAATCAGTGCTTCAGATATCCTCAAATACAATCAGTCTCTGTCTTTGTTAGATGCAGAGTTAATCGGGGCGACTCACTATCACACTCTACAGCAAAGAAGGATTAACAAATTCCGTCCTCCTTCCTATAGTGTCTCACGCCGTTCCTCTACTTCTGCAGTTCATCAACTCAAGGAATCAAACCAGCAGCAATTTGAAGTTCCTTGGATGTTTAGTAATTTAATGACCAGACAAGAGGTAAAATTTCCTCCCCTAAAGTGCAAAACGTTTTTGGGAGAATCCGATAGATTTCAGTTTCGAACTTTTATGATCTCATTTGAGAATGTCATTCGGATGTAGAAGAGACTTAAATGAAGCTTCTAAATTACAATATTCTTAAATCTCACCTCACAGGTTTAGCTCTCAAAGATGTGGAGCACCTTCCAAACGTAAATGAAAACTACGAAATAGCTCTGAAAATTTTAAAAGACTTATATCTCGATGAAAACTTCATTGTTGATTCTATATTGCATCAAATATATACTGCACCTGCAATAGAAAATAAAAATCTAGAGGCAGTAAGAACTTTTGTATCTGAGGTGAGGGTTCATCTCCACGAATTAAAAGAATTTGGTTTGGATTTTTCAAAGGAGTCTGCAGGAAGTCGACTTATAAGCCACATTGTGGTAGATAAGCTGCCACCAAATTTTTTGTTTGAATTGAAAATCGTGACACAAGTTGAATACCTGTCCATTAATATAATTTTTTATTATTATCACACAATCATCAAGTTGATGGAAAGAATAAAAGGAAAATTTACTTCCTCATCTTCAAGGAAGTCATCATCAAGTTCCAGTGTAAAGAAAACTTCATCTTATCATTCATCTAACAAGTACTCCGGACAACACCGCACTAACCTTTCAAAAAAGTCTAATCCATCTAATGAAATGATCAAATGACCTCTGTTAAATGTAAGCTTTGCGAGGGTGCCCACTTCATGTCATCTTGCATGGTTTATACTCCTCAGTCTGCAAGGAGAGAGCGATGTAATTATGAACTGACTGGGGCCCCGGCCCTGGCTAAAAATCAGGGAAAACCGGGGTTTGCCGGCCAGGGTTAAAATGGCAAATTGTAAATTTTTTTTTCTTTTTAAATTTTCAGCCGATTCTTCTGAAATTTTCAGAGTAAATTGTTTTTATTTTTCCGGTGAAAAAAGTCCATTTCTAGCGTTTTTCTGAGTCTATAATTTAAATTTTTTTCTTCTTAAAATTGACTCTCTTTCAAATGAATGGCAAGGCTAAACCAATTTTTGGAATAACCTAAAATTTGGATTATATATTCAAAATTCTATGGGCTACAAAAACTTCTAACAGACTTTTGTTCCCAGAGTTACAGAAAATATGTTAAGAGCCCAAAACTGACCAACTATCAAATTTTTAATTTTTTTTTTAATCTACCTTTTCGAACTAAAATAATTATATAATAAAAAAAAAAATACAACCATAACATTTCTTATTTTTGGTGGCTGTATACAAGAGGGACAGGGATACAAATTCCTCCCTATACTTTATTCGATGCGATTCGTTGGTTTCAAGATATAGCCTTCAAAAAGGTCCATTTTTGACCAAATTTCAAAACTTTTCAAAGTTTGAGAGGCTATATCTCACTTCAAACAAACAGCATTTAATAATGCACTAAATAATAGTTGTTGCCCTATCCCTCCTCTAAACAATTTCCACAAGTAAAAAAATTAGTATGTAGAGTTTTTTTTTTTTTTTTAATAATTTTTTTCTCCAGAAGGGTACGATTTTTAAAAATTGTTTTTCAAGTGCTTATTACTTTTTTCTAGACGTGATATCAAAAATCTGTTCTCACCAATGCAAGAAATTGGGGCTAAGATTATTCAGTTATATTTTCAGCTCATGTGTATCAGTGGTTTGACCCAGCTATTCATTTTTTTCAACTTTGGGTCCAAATAACTCAAACTGCTAAAGACTCAGAAAAATGCTCGAAATCTACTCAGAACTTCGGGAAAAAAGGCATATACCCTGAAAATTTCAGCTCAACCAGTCAAATAATTAAAAAAAAAAAAAAATAAAAAATAAAATTTAAACAAAATATAAGAAAATTAAGATTTTTTTCGTTTTTCAATATTTTCTTTTTCTTTTGATCGCTTCTTTTCAACTAGTAAATGTTAATCTTTGTGTTTTGATTTTAGATGCCTCCATATAGAATTTTTTGAAAAGTTTTTACTTGGGACACCCAGAGATCCTCTTCTAATTTCCTGAATGCAGATGTTACATTTACCTATTTCGAGCCTATCCTGAAACATTGTAAAGTACTCCAATACTGCAGAAGCATATTTTAGCCATATCGACTGAAAGTATAAACAAAAAAATAATTTTGAAAATAATGTAGCTAAATGATACAAGTTTGATACATAGCAATAAAATAACAATCTGTATAAATACAGGTTATATTGATAATTTTATATCTTAAATTTTTTTTTAAACTTTACCATATATATATATATATATATATATATATATATATATATATATATATATATATATATATATATATATATATATATATATATATATATATATATATATATATATATATATATATATATATATATATATATATATATATATATATATATATATATATATATATATATATATATATATATATATATATATTAGTGCCCTTTTAAAAGTTCTTTTAAATAGTTACCCAAAAATATAAAATAACGTTTTCTTTAATAGAAAGTATTTTAAAGCATAAACTTGTGAAAATGTTAATATTGTTTTAAATAAGAAAAAGACAGGTAAAACCAGTGATAAATAAAAACCAAGTTTCTTTTTGTTATGAAAGTAATTATAATTAATGTATAAAAATATAAAAAAGAAAAGAAAAAGACAGGTAAAACCAGTGATAAATAAAAACCAAGTTTCTTTTTGTGATAAAAGTAATTATAATTAATGTATAAAAATATAAACTATTAATTTAAAAAATAAAACATTTAAAATATAATGTAAATTATTACCATAACAAATTCTTAATTCACTTTTGGCGTTTTTTCTTATCTCATTTTCCCGCTAAAACTGTTTTACTGCTAAATTTGAATTTAAGGTAAAACCATTATGAGAAACTATAATAAAATGTAAAATGTGTATATTATATATTACATTGTATTAAAATTTCAATAAAAAATTGTTAATGTTTAAAATTTCAAATATAATTTATTTTTATATATAGACTTTAAATATATTGTAAAATAATATTTAATAATTTAAATATATAATATTTTGTATACTATTTCAATATAAATTTATGAAACTTTAATAATAGTAATTTTGTACAACATTTTTGTTAAAGATAATAAAAATAAAGTGAAGAACAGAGATAATTTAGTCAGAAGGAAGAAGCAGAAACAGCACCAGCACCAAGAAGATGCATCCCAATAAAAGAAGAACTTGCCCAAAGAATAGCCACCTCCAAGAACTGTGTATAGATAGTTTGACAGTTTTTATGTCCTCGACTATCTAACACAGCAAATGGCTCAGAAACAACTATCCAGGGATCAAGAAGAAGCTGTTGCTGTTACCTCCCTTTGCCCTTCCCTCGAAGCGGCAATATAAAACTGAGGCAGCTGGCTGTGCACTGGGTGGCCATGTACAAGTTCGGTCTACCAGCCCAACTACTGACCCAGCGATTCTTCCAAAAGTTTGGCCTACCAGCCAAACTACTGTGCCAGTATTTCAGTCACAAGTTGGGCCTATCAGCCCAACTCCCTTCAACATCGGGACATTATGGGCGTCTCATTAAAGTGGTAACCCTAGGAGTACTGGACAACAAGGACTACGCTGCATGTCATCATGGCTTCTCACTACCAACAGCTACCTCAAGAACAAGAAAAACAAAGCCATCTCTGCTGCAAGAATGGAATGGAGCCACCCACCTTCTCTGTAATCTCCATTCAAACGTGGATTCTTGTCCTTACAACAAGAATAATTGCCACAAGGACCATGTACTTCGATTAAAATACTGCTTCTCAAGAAACCTAACCAACTCTTCCGTTCTTCTGGCTCAACTCAATTCTTTAAAAAAAAAAAAAGTAACGGACAGCTGCTAGATGTCTTTTGGATCAATTCTTCACCAGATGCTTTACGGTCAATTTGTCAATTTGGATTTCTGCTGCAAAAAGTTAAATAAAAACAACCTACAAAGAACCTACAAAAAACAACCTACAAAAATGCACATCTAACAACTAACTACAAAAGTGACTCTTCCTACTACTCAAACCGCTCCTTTCTGCAAACAAAGTAATTGTCCTCCAAAACATCACATCAACAAAAGGAAGAAATCATCATAGCAGATACTTTTGTCCCGCATTTCCGGTAACAGTAGAAGCTATCGATGTACCTGATGTTCCTGATGCACCTGATGTTCCTACCTCTGATGCACCTGATTTTCCTACGACGACGACTCTACATTAAGTGGTTCCTATTCTCAATAGTACACTTTCTCAGAAGAAACCCCCTCTGTCAAGTACGCTTCCATGAAGATGTTCACTCTGTGTCTCGATGGGGAACTGATATATAGTGCCCTTTTAAAAGATCTTTTAAATAGTTACCCAAAAATATAAAATAACGTTTTCTTTAATAGAAAGTATTTTAAAGCATAAACTTGTGAAAATGTTAATATTGTTTTAAATAAGAAAAAGACAGGTAAAACCAGTGATAAATAAAAACCAAGTTTCTTTTTGTGATGAAAGTAATTATAATTAATGTATAAAAATATAAACTATTAATTTAAAAAATAAAGCATTTAAAATATAATGTAAATTGTAAATTATTACCATAACAAATTCTTAATTTACTTTTGCCGCTTTTTCTTATCTCATTTTCCCGCTAAAACTATTTTCTCGCTAAATTTGAATTAAGGTAAAACCATTATGAGAAACTATTATAAAATGTAAAATGTGCTTATTTTATATTATATTGTATTAAAATTTCAATATAAAATTGTTAATGTTTAAAATTTCAAATATAATGTATTTTTATATATAGACTTTAAATATATTGTAAAATAATATTTTATAATTTAAATGTATAATATTTTGTATACTATTTCAATATAAATTTATGAAACTTTAATAATAGTAACTTTGTAAGCAATTTTTGTTAAAGATAATAAAAATAAAGTGGAAAACTATCTACTTTTCTTCTACCTTTCCAAATATTGAGATAATTTTCAGAAGGTATAGAATAAGTGGTAAACTTTCACTTTATCCAAGGAGCCGAAGAAGAAACCGCTGTAGTAGGTCCCCCAAGGATAAAAGAAGATTATTAAATCTGTAAGTATTTTTGGGCTTTTGAAAGATTTTTGGACAAAATTTCAAGTAACATTCAAAGTTGTTATGTAAAATTTAGAGTTAAGTTTATACAAATTATTGAATTAAAATATAAAGTAAGAAATACATTAAAGTACATTAAGAAACAGAGCCTAAGTTAAGTTAACCATAGTATATATAGTATAAAATTTGTATCAACTAAGAAAAAAATTCTAAAGGTAATATAAGAAATATAATAAAGTCATTTGTTGAATAAAGGTAAAGTAAAATTCTAGATTGATTATCATAAAGTATAAGGAATTAAGATATTTTATATATAGGCAGGTTTAGATAAGAACATTCAAGATGGCGGATGTTTAAACTATATATAATTTTGTTTACAGTTTTAAAAGTCAGCAGAAAAGGAAGAAGAGGAAAAAACCATAGTTAAACAACATTTGAAAGGAATCTCTGAGCTCTGATTGGTTGTTGGACTCGCGGAGGGATACGATCGGGAATTACGAGGGTTGAACAGCATATTCTAGAAGGAGAGACGCCATTGTTTTTTTTGACTTCATAATAATCACTTGTTTGTGAAAATTAAGAATTTGTTTTTGGAAAATTTAAAACTTTGAATAGTATATAAGGGTGATTTAGTAAAGATATAAAAGATATACATTATAATATAGTATTTTATTAATAGTGAATCAATAGACTTAGGCATATTTTGCTTATTATTATATAGTCATTAGACCTAATTGGAAGAAAATCATTAGATTTTTATTATTGAAAGAAGGTCTTTAGACTTTTGTTTTTGTTTATTGTATAAGTCCCTAGACTTCTTTTCATATTGAAAGGAGGTCCATAGACTTCTATAGTTATAATTTAAGTTAAAAGAATTTAGTATTTAATTTTGTTGAATAATTGAATATTAACTTTTATAGTTAATATAACTTAATACTGATTGCAAAACTTTAAATATCTATTGGAGATTTAACATTTAGTTGAGAATTGAGTTTAATTATTAAAGATTAGTTTACATTTAAGAATTTAAATTTGTTTAATTTGAGTTTGATAATTTTGAAACAGTTTAATGATTTTTATTTGAATTTAACTTTTTAAGACCACATTTATTAAAGATTAGTTACATTTAAGAATTTAAGTTTAGTTATTTAAAGTTGTTTTGTTTTATATTTGATAACTTTGAAATAGTTTAAGAATTTAATCATTTATTTGAATTTAACTTATTTAAGATTACTTTTATTAAGGATTAGTTTACAATTAAGAATTTAAATTTAGTATTTGAAATTAATTTGTTTTGAGTTTGATAACTTTAAAATAGTTTAATAATTTAGTTATTTATTTGAGTTTAACTTATTTAAGACTACATTTATTAAGGTTTAGTTTACATTAAAGAATTTAAATTTAGTTATTTGCAGTTGATTTGTTTTGAGTTTGATAACTTTGAAATGGTTTAATAATTTAATTATTTATTTGAATTTAACTTGTTTAAGATTACAACTATTAAGGATTAGTTTATATTTAAGAATTTAAACTTAGTATTTGAAGTTAATTAGTTTTGTATTTGATAACTTTGAAATAGTTTAAGAATTTAATTATTTATTTGAATTTAACTTGTTTAAGATTACATTTATTAAGGATTAGTCATTAGTTTACAGTTAAGAATTTAAACTTAGTATTTGAAATTAATTTGTTTTGAGTTTAATAATTTTGAAAGTTTAATAATTTATTTATTTAAGTTTAACTTATTTAAGATTACATTTATTAAGGATTAGCCACTAGTTTACATTTAAGAATTTAAGCTTAGTATTTGAAATTAATTTGTTTTGAGTTTAATAATTTTGAAAGTTTAATAATTTATTTATTTGAGTTTAACTTATTTAAGATTGCATTTATTAAAGATTAGTGATTAGTTTTCATGCATTTATTAAAGATTAGTGATTAGTTTTCATTTAAGTAATTAGTTTTAAAATTCAGGTAAAGATATTTGTTTATGGACTAAATTAGTTCTGCTTATTTATTTAAGAAATTGTAAATATAGTTATAATTTATATTTATTTATTTTTCCTCTTGGGTCTTATGTAGAATTGATTTCATTTTGAACAACTTCTGAATTAAGGTAGAATTGATACAAACTCTGTTGAAAGGATGTTAAAGTTCAAACAAACATTATTTATTCAGATTACATTAAACAAAGTATAACTTAAAAGATTAAAATAATAAAGGTAATAGGTTGGAAAAGTAACAGAAGGAAACATTCAGGTTTATTTTATTTGTTGGTGCAAGGTAGTAAATGACAAAATTTGCAATATATTTTCTGATTTATTTGTTCTTTGTTCGAGTAGTGATCAGGGTTGGGAGTACTTGAAGATAACAGTTCTTGAATGAAGAGAGATAGAGAACATCTGCTCTATAATATAATAAACAAAAGCATCTGAAACAGGAAAAAGAAATATAATACTTGTGCTAGAAACACAACGCAATATTTGGAACGATTATTTTTAAGTGAGAATATTATGTTGTAATAGACTGGGAGATAAGAGACTACACTACATATAAGAGCATTTTACTGTAGTATAAGGCTACGACACCGCCACTACAGCCGAACTGCCCCAAGAAGAAGACGTCCCAAGCAGAAGCCCAAAAGAAGCTGCTCCTACAAGAAGAAGTTCCAACGCCTCTGCTACCAAAAAGGAAACCCAGTTTGGCAGCCCATTTGCCCTCGACTGTGGTTCCTCCTTTAAAGTAGCCTTCCATCTGAGGCTACAGACGTTCCACAGGCCTGAAGAGAAGTGGTGGCTACCACACAACTACCAGTCGGCATTTCACAAGAGGAAATTGAAAAACACCCAGCCTCCTGATCTATCCCCCTTCGCTACAACAAAGTGTAGTGACCTCCTGGACCATACATTGGTCACAACAGAGATAATTAGGTCACTATATATATATATATATATATATATATATATATATATATATATATATATATATATATATATATATATATATATTAATGACTTTTGTTATTATTATTATTTTAAAGTTCAACATTTTACATGAAAATCAATCCTCTTACCTTCAAATAATTCCCCCCTCCAGCCCTCAATAAGCATTAACCCAAAGTAAATGGCCAAATACCCTGAACAATACCCAAGAGAACCAGAAGGTTATGTATAGATTATTTTGCAGATGACTCTCTTGAAGATCAATTTTCAATTATTAAAATATTGACCACCCTTAAGCTATAAATTAGTCTTAAAGGTATACTTATCTTTAAATTCTTGGTTTAGTATTACAATCAACAATATTATAGACTTCACTTGCCAGCATTTACTATAACCGACAATTAGTTTGTGAATAAGTTTATCACTTTTTAAATCACTTAATAAAAGTGTTTTCACTTTAGTTTTATTACTTTTATTTTTACAATAATTGTTATGTAACACAACAACTGTTTTAACAATTGTTTTTAATAACGTTACTTTTAACAAAGTTAATAAATAAGCTTTAATAATTAAGCCTTTTAACAAAGTAGTTTTCATTAAAAATGACTAGAAAACTACATGACAATATACATACTGTACTGTATACTATATACTATATACCGCTTCGTCATTCTAATTTCTTTTATTATTTTTATTTCTGCGCATGACACGCAAGTCACGTTGGCTAATATTTATGCTCCGTTTTTAAACGATATAATTTTATAACGGTATGCTTTTTAACAATGAGAAATTTTATATTTTAACACACATTTTAACATGTAATAATTTTATTAATTTTAGCTTTTAATAATAAAACAATTTTAATAATATATATATAAGTTGAATCACTATTAAGAATCAGAAAAAATGTTTTTCTAAATTTTGTAGTTTTTTTAAACTTAAAATCTGTAATTTTCTGAAAAAGAAAAAAATCGTTAATTTAAATGAATGTTGGCTATTCTACTCCTTCCTTACAATTAAATAAACCAATTAAATTTATATCTAATCTTCTTAACCTAAAATTTCAGTGCTTTAGACCTCTTTACAAATTTTAGGCAACCCCGGCAAAATTCCAGCCCCTGTCGGTCCCTAGCTGTAATGAAATCGGACTTTGCTCATGCTGCAGCAACACAAAACATTCAACTAGTGCATGTCCTGCAAAGAGATATGGACTCAGCCATCCTTGTGTCTTATGTCACTCATATCACTGCTCTTTGATCCTCAGGTGCGAAGTCCAAAATAATGAAAAGACCCAAGTTAAAGATGATCCTTTTACTTCGTCATTGCCTTCTGCTGCACCTACAGAGGAAAATATCTTCAAAAATCCAAAATCATCTTTGAATCAATACAGGTTTCTCTCCATCTGGTAACATTTTGCCAACTATTTCTCTAAAAGTTCGGAGAATAAAAATGTGGTGGTACATTCACTCCTAGATTTCAGTTCCCAGTAGAGTTGTTAAAAAACGTGTTTTTTTTTAAATCGTTTTTTTTTTTTTTTTTTTTTTTGCATTTTTTTTTTTTTTTTTTTTTTTTTTTTTTTTTTTTTTTTTTTTTTTTTTTTTTTTTTTTTAATTTCTTTAAATTTTATCATACAATTCTACTAAATACTAATTATTTACCTTTTTATTGTCAGAAACAGGTGTTACAGGATAATAACTAATTATGTATTATTATATACATTAAATAATAAAGTAAAATTTGAAAATAAATTTTTGAAAATGGCTGGAAGAAAACAAACACCTGTCCATTCTTTATTTTCTATTAAAGAAAGTCTTTCATATAAAGGTAAAAGAGCACTCTGCAGATTGTGCTTCACTGAGGTAGCTAATAATGGATCAAGGAAAGAACAACACATACTGAATTGCAAAAAATGCAGTGATGACATAAAGATGGAATACTTGGGAAATCAGAAAGAGTAAGAGTACAGCAAAATCAAGAAAAAGGAAGCAAAGTAAAGAAATGCAAATGCTAACAAAGCAGAAAAGAAAGATCATAAATAAGTCTTCAGTTGACACTGTTCCTATCGCTGAAAAATCTGATTGTATTCAAATTGTTCAATGTGAAGACAATAAAGGTCATGAAGAAGAAATCCAGCAACAATGCCGATCTGATAATGAAAAAGATGAGTCATGTAAATCGACTTATACCACATCACGTGAAGCAGGTGCAAGTGCAACCACAGGCCAATTAAATGTTTTTGAAAAAACAGTTAATGACACTCCAAGAAAGGGAAGTTTTGCTCCCATATTTTCCCCTAGTTTTGAGTACAGATATAAGAGTGGATGTAGTGGCCAATCAAGAAAAAAAAAATTTGCAGTTAAAACGCCAGAACTAATTCCAATGACGTCTACTCCATTTAAATTCCAACCTGAAGTGGAGTTCTCTTCCAAAAAAAAGAAAGGCCAGACTCAGTTGCCACTTTGTGTAGACAGGATGTCACCTTTCCAAAATGTGAGTATGAAATTACCAGCCTGGTACTAGTAGTAATAGAGTCAGACAAGTACTAGTAGTAGTAATGGTAACTAATAAACTATGTCATAGCTTAATATATTTATCAATTTACTGTTATTTTATGGATATCTGTGAGTTTGTCTTATAATTCATAAACTAGGAAGTAATATGTTGCTGTGTTAATACTTAATAGTTAATACTAACATGATTTATTTGGCTTGTTAAAAATAAACATATTTTATCAACAGGAAAACATTAACACATATTTGGCAAATTTTTG
This sequence comes from Armadillidium nasatum, assembly GCA_009176605.1. Taxonomy (NCBI): domain Eukaryota; kingdom Metazoa; phylum Arthropoda; class Malacostraca; order Isopoda; family Armadillidiidae; genus Armadillidium; species Armadillidium nasatum. The sequence continues at coordinate 25,107 of SEYY01000345.1, forward strand.
CCAGTGGGTGCCCCTTAAGTTTGGTGGAAAATCAGGTCGAGCCCCGTTTTTAAAAATTTTTTCAATGTTAAAATAAAGGAGAACTGAAATAAGCCAAGTTGTTTTAAGGGAAGGAATTATATTTCATTATAAATATTTTAAAAATACATGCTATATATATATATATATATATATATATATATATATATATATATATATATATATATATATATATATATATATATATATATATATATATATAACTTTTTTTTTTTGACAATGAGAAAAAAATAATAAATGTGCTAAGTTTTTATCGTTCAAAACAATTAATAAATATTTTAGGAAAGAAAGAAAATATTATTATTTAATTCCAATCACTTCGGTAGCTCAACGGTTAAGAGCTCGCTGGCGACGTAGCGAACGCAAGTTCGAGACCATCTCTTGAGTAATTTTTTTCCATTCAAAAACTTATATAAAAATTGAATTTTTTGTTCTAAGTTTAAAAAAAATATATGACAGAGAATATATATATATATAAATAAAAAAAAAAAAAAAAAAAAAAAAAAAAAAAAAAATTTTAAAAAAATAATAATAATAATAATAATAATAATAATAAATGTGTGTGTGTGTGTGTGTGTGTGTGTGTGTGTGTGGTGTGTGTGTGTGTGTGTGCCAGCGTCCGCGCTCTCGACTGCGTGTGTGCGTGTGTGCGCCGCGCCCGACGCCCGCGCGCGAAAACAAAGCCATAAATAAAAGAATTTTCCTTTTCTTAAGTAATGCTGCGTTGGCCTAGTGGTCTAAAGGCCTGGATATTGACTCAAGAGGAGACTCAAGATCAGAAGTTCGAATCTCGGTCTTGAGATATGAAAAATCGAGTTTTTAAGAGCGTGCATTCGTTTGTTCCTCGTTCCTTTCAAGTTTTCCAAATAAGAGAGAATCCGTGACGTCAGCAATGCTGGACTGTGATTGGCTGGAAGATTCCCTTAACAAAAGAAGGTTGTGACGTATCATTCCAATTCCCATTCCAAAATACAACCCGTGACGTCATTTACCTTACAAACATACAAGCTATGACGTCATCAACGAGCCTTGCAAAATACAACCAAGGACACGCGAAAGCGGCTAAGTCAAAAGAAACCGCAAACCATAAAGGTGAGAAATAGGTGAGAAATAATTAAAAAAACAAATAAAATAACACCACAAAACAAGATTACATCAAAGATAAGACCGCAAAACAAGATCTCAATTAAGATAAAACCGCAAAACAAGATCTCAATTAAGATAAAACCGCAAAAAACACCTCACAAAGGTACGTGAAGATAGGAATTTGCAAAAATGCTTGCAAATTCCTAGCCTTGTTGCAAATTCCTAGTGCCAATTCCCAACCTTCTTATGGTGTACATTACTACAGGGTGAATCGGTGTTAATTGCTGACATTAAAACAAATCAGGATGTGGAATCTCTGTGGGTAGATATTCTTATGTATAATAAATCATACAGGATAGGAGCATTTTATAGAGCTCCTGATCAGAGTCAAGTATTAGATGAAGATATGGTGAAGGAAATCAAAGTAGCGTGTGAAAATAATGCAAAAGGGGTAGTCATTATGGGTGATTTTAATTTTCCAGACATTGAGTGGAATACTTTGAGTAGCATGGTTAATAGAAGTTCAGTATTTGTAAATTGTATTCTATACAACTTTTTGAGTCAGATGGTCCAAGAACCGACAAGGCATGCGGCATTGTTAGATTTAATATTAACAAATGATGAGAATATGGTGAATGATATCGAAGTTGGGGAGACTTTAGGAGCTAGTGATCATTATATTATTAGATTTAACTGGAATGTGAGGTCTGGGCCCAAATTGCAAGTCAATAGGGAAAAGATATTAGATTTCAGAAACGGAGATTTTAGCAAATTCCGAGCAATGCTCAATGAAATTGACTGGGATAAGGAGTTTAATGGTCAAAATTGTTTCATCATGTGGGAATACTTCAAGGAAATATTGTCTTCCATTCAGTCTGTGTGTTTTAAAGATAAATCCATTAGGGTGGCAAATAGAAAACCTAATTGGTGGAGTAGAGAGATAAAAGAGAAAATCAGTGAAAAGCGTAGATGTTTTAAAATATTCAAAGGTAGGAGCAGGGTGGAAGATTTGGAACATTATAAGAGAATTAGGAATGAACTTAACCAGTCAATAAGAAGAGCAAAGAGAATGGCAGAAATTAATTTGGCAAGAAACAGTAATAAAGACCTGAAAAAGTTTTTTAGTTTTATAAATTTAAAAGCAAGGATAAGAAAATTGGCCCAATTAAAATTGATGGAAATTTAGTAAGCTCAGATAAGGAATTGGTTAATATTTTCAACGCTTATTTTGCATCAGTGTTTACTGAGGAAAGGTTGGATAGCAGTTTAGAGACTAATAGTTCTAGTATACATGTAATGAATAGGTGTGAAGCATTTGAAATTGAGTTAAATGAAATTAAAACTTTACTAGAACATATTGACCCAAATAAGGCAGCGGGTCCAGATGGTGTATATGGTAGAATTCTAAAAGAGGGGAGTATCAGTATTGCAAAGGCACTGTATTTGATTTTTAAGCGATCTATTGCTTTTGGAGAGGTACCTGAAGACTGGAAAACGGCATATGTGGTGCCCATTTTTAAAAAAGGTAGTAAGGAAGATTTAGGAACTATAGGCCAGTTAGTTTAACATCTCTTGTCGTGAAAATTTTGGAAAAGTTACTGAAAAGTCATATAGAGAAGCATTTAGATGATAACAAGATACTATATAACTCCCAGCATGGCTTTAGAAAGGGTAGATCATGTCAGACAAATCTACTAGAATTTATGGAATATATTACTGAATGCATAGACAGGGGTGATCCAGTTGATGTTATATATTTAGACTTTAGCAAAAGCTTTTGATAAGGTACCCCATGTTAGGTTGATGCAAAAGTTGTCACAGTGTGGTATAAATGGTATGGTACACAATTGGATTAAAGAGTGGTTAAAGAACAGAAGGCAGTGTGTATTACTTAATGGAAATAAGTCATTATGGGAAACGGTGAAGAGTGGGGTCCCACAGGGTTCTGTGCTGGGACCACTTTTGTTTCTTATTTATATAAATGATTTAGACAAAGGCCTTAAATGTAAGGTTTCTAAGTTTGCTGATGACACCAAAGTGGTTACCTCAGTAAGGAATAATGATGGATGCATAAAGCTTCAAAGGTGATCTAGATAGACTTCTTGGTTGGGCAGAGAGGTGGCAAATGAACTTTAATAGTAAAAAATGTAAAGTTCTTCATGTAGGTTACTCAAATGAAAGATTTAATTATGAAATGAATGGGGAGTGGCTTGAGACTGTGGAGCATGAAAAGGATTTAGGTGTGATTATTAGCAGTAATCTGAAGGTGGGTGATCAATGTTTGGAAGCAAGGAATAGAGCAAATAAGATGTTAGGTATAATTAATCGCAATGTAGTTTACAAGAGCAAAGAGGTTATAAGCAAACTATATAATAGCTATGTCAGGCCAGCATTAGAGTATTGTGCACAGGTTTGGGCTCCTCATTTAAGAAAGAGACATAGACATGCTGGAGAGAGTCCAACGTAGAGCAACAAGGATGATTTCTGGCTTTGAAAATAAGAGCTATGAAGAGAGGTTGAAAGAGTTAGGAATGTTCTCGGTTGAAAGGAGATTTCTCAGAGGGGATATGATACAAGTTTACAAAATATTTGCATCTGGCAGTAATACAGAGATTGAAAAATACTTTATAGTGGACCAAGGAAGAGTAACTAGAGGACATGATAAGAAAATTAAAAAGAAGCCATGCCATCTCGATCTAAGAAAGTACTCTTTCAGTAATAGAGTTGTTAATTTTTGGAATGACTTGCCACAAGAGATTGTTGATTGTGATTCTCTTGTCAAATTTAAAAAGGGGCTAGATAGATATATGGATAGTTTAGGTATTATATAGAATAACTTGACTAAGCCAAATTGGTGGGTATATTTGTATTTTTAGATCAACCTATGACCAAGCCTAATTGGCAGTTTATTTTTTGTAGTGGGTGATGGTTCATTGAATATTGCATGTAAAACTGGCCTTGGTGTTATTTTTTATCTTTGCATGAGTAAACTGATAACTAAGGGATAGGACAGACCTAGTCTTTGTGCATGTATTAGTATTGATAGTTAATATTTGTTTGGACTGGGACAGTCTCGATAGGCCCTTGTGGCTTCTAACTGTCTCTATTTTTCCTATGTTCCTATGTTCCTATGTATTCGATACCTTACACAACAAATAACTTGAATATGTATTAAATGTCAACAGCAAAAAATGTTACCAGCAAGACAGAAAAGACCACCCACTTGGAAGAAACAAGCTAAAAAACCGTTTGGTGTGGTCGTAATTGACCTAATGGAAATGCCCAGAACTATCTCTGGTCAAAAATACATTCTAGTCTCTGTTGATATGTATTCAAAGTGGGGATCAGTGATGGCTATTCCTGATAAATCAGCAACTACAGTACTAACTGCTTTCAAGAATATGGTAGCCAACTTTTTGAAAAATCCCTTGGAAGTGCAGTCGGATAATGGAAAAGAATTTACAAATTACTTATTTGAGGAATTTTTGAAAAAGAAAGAAATAAAACATTGATGTACCGTAGCTAACATGCCCCAAACAAACAGCTTGGTTAAACCTTTAAATCAGACACTGTTAAATATGTTCCATATGACTGACAACATGGAAGATTGGGATATAAATTTATCTGATGTAGTATCTGTTTACAACCATACGTATCATCGAGAGTTAAGAAAGACACCAGCAGGAATATTTTTGGACAATGTTGAGGAAAATGAGTCAAGATACAGTTTGGGGAAAGAAAAATGAAAATTATGAAGCGTATAAGATGGATGATTTGGTTTTAAAGAATATCCTAAGAGAACATGTGAGTAATAAATTAGCCAGAAAGTACCATGGTCCATATAAAATAACTAAAACATATGAAAATGGAGTGATGTACGATTTGCAACATGAGTATCGCCACACTATATTGCATAGAATACATCACAAGCATCTTAAGGAGTGGTTGAAACACCTGAAGAATTTAAAGAAATAAATGAAAAATAAAATTTAAGTGAAATAGAAGATAAAAAGTCTCAAAATGATTTTGAAGGATTTGATAAGTAAGATACACAAGGCATATTTAAGATAAATTGGGAGAAAGTATCAAAATTTAATATTCAACTTCAGCATAATTTGAAGCAGGTTAATCAGAACTCTCAGAATCAATCAGGAAGTCAAGAAGTTTGAAGTCAGAATACCACAGAATTATGCCACATATAACATGGAGCCATGGATACATGATAAATTAAATATCCTTAAACCTGTTCGCCAAATACCTCTTATCGATGCAAGGACTTCCAATATATGGTGTGATCTGGTAGAACTGGAAGGAAGCAGTATCCTATCGAATGGATCTTGTGATTTTTTCGGGTTTTGATGGTAAGGTACTCAGAAATAATAAAATAAAGGTGAGTAAGAAATTAAGGTGAAACATGTTGTGGTTTGGATAACTGGTAATTATAATTTTGGAAAGAAATTTTTCTTGATTATTTGTTTGTCATGTTTGTTTGAATAATAATTTCAGATGTGATAAATTACCAGTTTATTTAGTTTCATTTAATTATTATTTTCATAGCAAATAATGTTTGTTTCAGCATCTGTCATGAGGAGCTCCAGTATTATATTTTGTTAATAATTTGTTTAAAAAATTTTTAATCATGTTTTGCAGCTCTGTTGGAGATTCTGTTCTAGACTGGTATTTTTATAAAATTGATGTATTGCTTAAGTATCTTAATTTGGTTATTGTCTTTCCAGAATATGGTCTGGGGTAACAAACAAGTTGTGATCGTTGGTGACAGTGGAGTACAGGAGTTAGAACAAGAATGTCCAGGATGGAAACTCACCAAAATTGACAGATTTTATAAACCAGGGAATGGGAACCAGCTAAGCCTTAATCAAGATTAATATGATTCTTGAAGAAAATTTCCTACAAGATCACATTGTAATAGTAAGATTACATTGCGATTTCATCATATTAAGATCATGGAAGGATACTGGTTGCAAAATCATGGTGCTGAATCTTTGAATAAATAACCGGATATTAGTAGATCAAATAAAGACTAAACTGATGGAATGGAAAGAAACTTACCCCTATTGTCAAATAATAATTACAGTCCTGTATATTCCTAACTTTGGACAATATAACAATAGCAGACTATATTGTAAACTCCCAGCACACCAGGTTTAAGCTGTTTATAATTATGGTCACACGTTAAGATTCACTGAACAAATGCAAAGCATAATAGATGATTTCTTTTCAATGTTGGCTCTTGCTAGGTTGGGAAATCATAACATGTTTGTTCAGAAACTAAGATCCTTCAGAAAACCTGTACAAGCATATCAAGGTTCAACTAAGGATGGGTTACATTTTGTAAATAATACCATCAAACAGTTTTGGAAATTACTTAAAACTCATCATAATCAATTGAACAAAAGGCCAGGGAAAACTTACTGTATAAATAATCAACAGCTGCTACCATCAAGATTCACGTCTTCGATTAACCTGGAATCTAATGAGGTGAAAAGACCTAGAGAATGAGCTAGAGAAGATATCAAGAGAAGTATCAGAGGGAGAGTTTGTCCACAAGCTCAAAACCAAAGTAAAAGAACTTGGTGGAACAGACAAAGGCGAGGCCAACACAATATAATTGTCTCACGAATAGCCCAAACATAAGACCTAAGACAAAAAATTCAAAATCGACAAAATCAACAAAATATTATTATTTTGGCCGACAAGAGTTTGAGAAATTTTTATCATTGAAGAAATTTTTGAGTTTATCATTTTATTCAAAAATTGGTAAATATAAGAACATTCTCTTTATTTTAAAAAGAGTACGAAGTTTGTGAAAATTAATTTAAATTATAATTTCCTCAGAGCTTTCGCTTTAATTTGAAATTATCAAACAAACCAAAATATTTAAATTTTATAATTTCCTCAGAGCTTTCACTTTATTTTGAAATTATAGAACCAAATTAATATAAATTTTATAATTTCCTCAGAGCTTTCACTTTATTTTAAAATTATCTGACATATAGAAAAGAATTTAAACTTAAAATTATCGCAGAGCCGTGGTTTTACTTTGAATATACCAGCTTGATTACGATTATGTGAACTTATAATTTGTAAAATCTGTGGTTTTATTATTTGAAGAATTGACTTCGTGATCTATTGGAGAATTGTTTAGAAAATTTAGAGAACAAATAAGCAGGTAAAATAAATTTATTACCAAAGTTATTTAAGGCAATTAAAACAAAGCAGGTAAAATAAGTTTATTATAAAAGGCATAAAAGTATAGAAAAAATTTTAGAATTAAAAAAATATCTGGGTTTATTCTGAAACATAAGTAAAAAGAAAAAGAAAAAGAACACAACACAAACCTAATACGAAATAAACTATGACACTAGGATGAAATATAAATTGAATGTTTCAGGAGTTTGAAGACTAAGGTAATCTCTGAAGGCAGCATCCTTATGGAGGACAGTGCGATAACAAGCAGAGTTAAACCAAGGTTTATTAGGTTTAGTAGAAGGGAAAGAATATGGAATATATGCTTCCATGCCAGAATCACCTAGGTTATACGCTCAGCACACTCCAAGTGACCCTTACCACGAAAGCAATAATCATTCCATGGGAAATCCAACCGCAAGTCAGACCAGTTAGCAGCACTGAAGTACCACAAACGTCTCTTCGCCGAAGGCCTGGGCTGTTCTTGCGGAAGACTTGAAGAGACAAAACAAGATACGAAGATAAGGTGATCGGATAAACCAAGAGAAGGAAAGAGTTTAACAGTATAAGGAGAATGTTAAGAAGTAAGGAAAAGATCAAGTATGTTGAGTTCATCACCAAGATGGTCAGGGATACAGGTAGTGAGTTGCACCAACTGCTCAAGGTTGTTCTGGATAGAAAAGTTGTAGGCAAGTTCACCAGCTGGATCATGAGAACTAAATGAGAGCCATTGGCAGTGGTGAACATTGAAATCACCTAAATAATGATTTTGGAGAAAGGAGAAGAAGAAAGAACGTGCTCTATTTTGAAGTTTAAATAGTTGAAGAATTTTGGATAGTCAGCAGAATTAGGAGATAAATAGACAACAAATAAATTTAGTAGTAGAGTTGCAAGAGAGCTTAATTAAGCCATAAAGTAGAGAATTCAGGAGACTCCAAATTAGAGAACATGAGAGCAAATAACATTATTGCGATATATATATATATATATATATATATATATATATATATATATATATATATATATATATATATATATATATATATATATATATATATATATATAGTTTTCGAATCTATCCTTAATAGGAAGATTTGGAAACATCTCAATTCTTCAAATCTTATCTCTGATCACCAGCATGGCTTTCGCAAGAAACGCCCTACAGGTGATCTTCTTTCCCTTCTCTCTGCCTCTTGGTCCTCCGCTATTCGGCATTTCGGTGAATCTTTTGCTGTCGCGCTGGACATATCGAAAGCCTTCGATAGAGTCTGGCACAAAGCTTTGATTTCTAAACTTCCCTCTTTCGGTATCTATCCTTCTCTCTGTGATCTTCTCACTCATTTCCTTTCTGGTCGTTCTATAGCAGCTGTTGTAGATGGCCACCGTTCATCCTTTAAATCTATTAACAGTGGTGTTCCTCAGGGTTCTGTCCTATCACCAACACTTTTTTTACTTTTCATTAATGACCTTCTCTCTATCACCTCATCTTCTATCCACTCCTATGCTGATGACTCCACCCTTCATTATTCTTTCCAGTTTGAAAAACGTCCCACCCAACAGCAGTTGATAGACTCGAAGGGTAGCCTTGGAGCAACTAACCTCTGATCTTTCTCGTATTTCAAATTGGGGCAGAGAAAACATGGTTGTTTTCAATGCCTCAAAAACTCAATTCCTTCATCTCTCCACTCGACACAATCTTCCACACAACTATGATATCTTCTTCGAAAACACACAACTCAAGCCTTCATCTGTTCTTAATATTCTTGGTGTTTCTTTTTCTCGTGATCTTTCTTGGAAAGATCACATTACTTCTCTTACGCCTTCAGAATGACTTCACGCCACCCCAGTTTCTTGCTTTGTATAGGGGTGTTGTTCGCCCCTGTATGGAGTATGCTTCGCACATCTGGGGTGGTTCCACACATACAGCTCTCCTAGAGAAGGTGGAGTCAAGGGCATTTCGTCTCATCAACTCTCCTGCTCTTACTAACTCTCTTCAATCTCTTTCTGCCCGTCGAATTGTTGCGTCACTCTCCCTTTACCATCGCTATTTCAACGGACACTGCTCTTCTGAACTCTCTCGTCGCATAACTCCTCCATTGAGAAGAGCTCGTGCGACACACCTTTCTACACATTCTCATCCTTTCTCTGTCCAACTCTCTGACCCCAGACTTAACCGCTATGCTCAGTCTTACATATACTCTACTGGTAAAGTCTGGAACACACTCCCTTCATCTGTTT
>SEYY01000345.1:34776-53938 GCA_009176605.1 Armadillidium nasatum
TCTTCAGTTGACACTGTTCCTATCGCTGATAAATCTGATTGTATTCAAATTGTTCAATGTGAAGACAATAAAGGTCATGAAGAAGAAATCCAGCTCAACAATGCCGATCTGATAATGAAAAAGATGAGTCATGTGAATCGACTTATACCACATCATGTGAAGCAGGTGCAAGTGCAACCACAGGCCAATTAAATGTTTTTGAAAAAACAGTTAATGACACTCCAAGAAAGGGAAGTTTTGCTCCCATATTTTCCCCTAGTTTTGAGTACAGATATAAGAGTGGATGTAGTGGCCAATCAAGAAAAAAAAATTTTGCAGTTAAAACGCCAGAACTAATTCCAATGACGTCTACTCCATTTAAACTCCAACCTGAAGTGGAGTTCTCTTCCAAAAAAAAGAAAGGCCAGACTCAGTTGCCACTTTGTGTAGACAGGATGTCACCTTTCCAAAATGTGAGTATGAAATTACCAGCCTGGTACTAGTAGTAATAGAGTCAGACAAGTACTAGTAGTAGTAATGGTAACTAATAAACTATGTCATAGCTTAATATATTTATCAATTTACTGTTATTTTATTGATATCTGTGAGTTTGTCTTATAATTCATAAACTAGGAAGTAATATGTTGCTGTGTTAATACTTAATACTAACATGATTTATTTGGCTTGTTAAAAATAAACATATTTTATCAACAGGAAAACATTAACACATATTTGGCAAGAGCTATTTTTGCCAGTGGGTGCCCCTTAAGTTTGGTGGAAAATAGTTACTGGCGAAAGGCATTTGAAGTTTTACGTCCATCATACAAGCTACCTTCTCGCTTTCACTTAACTAATAAGTACCTGGAAGAGGAGTATGAAACAATCAAAAGAAAATGTCAAGAATATCTGAAACTGACCACTTCAGTTGCAATTCTGTGCGATGGTTGGACAAACATCAGGTATACATGCTCTTTTAGTTTAGAGCTCCATATGAATACCTAATGGTTACTCTCACAAACAGTAATACTTTCTTAAAATTTAAAACGATAGTATATCAAATTTCAAAATATAAAAATAACAATGCATATTGAGTTAAGTTTGTGCAGTCTGAACAATTATTATTTCTCTAAATGTTTCTTTAAATGTAAAAAAAAAAAAAGTTTTTTAACAAAATAATTGTAATTGAAATAATTAATTGCATTGCTATTTCAGAAATGAAGCCATCATTAACTTTGTTATCAGTACTCCTAAACCAATATTCTGGAAATCACTGCCTTCAGGTAAGAATGGGAGATGTGCCATGCAGATGTGTATGAGTGTATGACTGAGCATGAATTAAAATATTGCAATTTCAAATAAATATTTAGTTGTCTAATGTTTAAAATTGAGTTATTAGTTTTCAAAGCAAAAGGTGTGTATATATATATATATATATATATATATATATATATATATATATATATATATATATATATATATATATATATATATATATATATATATATATATATATATATATATATAGTATATATATATATATATATATATATATATATATATATATATATATATATATATATATATATATATATATATATATATATATATATATATATATATATATAGTTTATATATATATATATATATATATATATATATATATATATATATATATATATATATATATATATATATATATATATATATATATATATATATATATATATGTTTATTTACCCTTAAACAGGATCAAAATCACACACAGCCAAGTACATGTGCGAAGAAATTTCAAATGTAATTGAGGAAATTGGTTCAAGAAAAGTCATTGCTCTATGTACAGATAATGCTTCCAATATGAAAAAAGCATGGGATCTCTTACAAAAGAAATACCCAGCATTAGAGTGTTATGGCTGCTTAGCACATGGATTAAATTTAATTTTTTCAGACTGTCTAAAAATTGCCACGATAGACCAAATTATAACAGAGTGTATGACTGTGATAAAAATGATTAAACACTCTCATCTTCTGCTAGCAAAGTTTAAGGAAAAACAAGGAGAAAAAAGAACTTCAATAACTCTGAAGCTTCCTGTAAAGACCAGGTAATATTGGTTTTATTACATATGAAATAATGAATATTGAATGTCAATTTGATTTTACAGTTATTGTAATAGACTTATAAAGTTATAACATTTATAGTTCTCACTTCTTAATGTTTTGCTCTTGCATGCTTATATAAAACTTCACTTTTCAATAGCAATGCTTCTTGCCTTTCCAGATGGGGGTCATATGTAGAGTGCCTGAAGAGTCTCCTGTTAAATAAACAGCCATTAAGATCATTGGCTATTGATGATGACCCATTAGTTACCAAAGTTTTGACCAAACCTATGGCAACAAAGCTCTTAAATGAAGTTTTTTGGGAGAAAGTAGAAGGCCTCCAGCGCTTATTCCTGCCAATCGCCAAGACCATAAAGACTGTGGAAGGAGATGAGCCTCATTTGTCATCAGTAATTGAATTGTTAAATAGTATTCTTGAAGAAGTTGAAAAAACATCAATAGTGTCCCCTCTTTTCAAGAAAGAAGAGGCAGATTTTGTGGATATTGTAAAGAAGAGAAGGTCATTCTGCATTAGCAATATACACTTGGCAGCAAACTTGCTTGACCCTCGATACAGAGGAAAAGATCTGTCACCAACAGAAAATGTAAGCATTCTGTAATTTCTATTCAAGCACATACCCCCACATATCAACCTTTTTCATACAATTTTTAAATATTTTTTTTTTAAATTATATATATATATATATATATATATATATATATATATATATATATATATATATATATATATATATATATATATATATATATATATATATATACTTTTATGAAAAAAAATTGCATATAAATACAATACAATATACAAGCAAATTAAAACAATATTTCATAATTTTTCTTCAGGTTCAAGCATTTCAGAAGGTCTATGATTTGAGCAAGGAAATGCTAGATGTGGATGAAAATAAGGTAATGGCAGAATTGGCAAATTTTTCCAGTCAGAGGGACTTCTTCAGTATGGAATATCTCTGGGCTTCACTTTCCAACAATGTTTCATCTACAGCATGGTGGATTGGTTTATGCAAGCATTGTGAGATATCAAAAGTAGCCTCCCGAATTCTAGACCTTCCTGCTACTTCAGCTGCATGTGAGAGAAGTTTCTCAGCACAGGCAAATATCCATTCAAAAAAAAGAAACAGGCTCACAAATGAACATGCAGAAAAACTATTATTTGTAAGTCATAACCTGAAATTGACAGAGATGGAGCAACCAGAGTATTCCAGTAACTGTTCTCAAATTAATGTAGAAGTTGGTAGTGGTCAAACTAGTAATCAAATTCATCACACTGAAACCACATACACTATCGGCCAGAGCTCTCAGCCAGGTAGCTCAGGTTTCTCTGTAAGGACATTGAAGTCTGATAAAACCAAATCTAAAGACACCTCTGTCCATAGCTTTGAGTCAGAGTCTGACTCCTTCTCTTCCTCAAATATACCATATGAGGATGAGGAATCAGATTTATCAGTAGAGGCCATGATTGGAAATAGGTCTGAGGATTCAGATGCAGAAGCAGTAGAACAGGAATTTAATGAGGCCCTTGATGGTTCTTTAGAAATTTAGTAACTTTAGTTGGGCCTTAACATACTAGTTACTAACTAAGTAAATAGGCTATACATTGTAGTCATAGGACTCATTTCTCATATGATCATTTTCATTTCATGTAAATCCTTCAGTTTTTAATCCTGGTAAGGTAAGGAGTGTAATATTGAATAAACTTGTCATATTTTTTTTTTTTTTTCCTTTTTATTTGTAATGTAACTACGGTACTTATTTTTATAGTATAATTAAATAGGTAAATACTGTTTACAATTCTTTATTAGTTAAGAAATTTAATAAAATAAAGAAAAATAACATTAAAAACAAAAAAAACAGGAAAATCAATTGTTTTTTATTCATCGTGTTTTTTTTAAAAAAAAACACTTTTTTTTTTTAATAAAAAACCGTCGTTTTTTATTCACTTACAACTCTAGTTCCCAGAGGAATTATTTTCATAGTAGGCTCCTACCGTAGCTCTGTGTGAAGGACCAAGTTTCTTTCAAACTGTATATTCCATATTAGTGATGGATCGGATGTCATATTTTCCAATTTGCGGATGCGGATGTTGAATTTTGGAGAAGTACGGATGCGGATGTTGAATTTTCGAAAGTGCAGATGCGGATGCGGATTTTGAATTTTCGAAAAGTTCGGATGCGGATGTTAATTTTGATGAGGATGCGGATGTCAATTTTGATGAGCATGCGGATGCGGATGTTAATATATATATATATATATATATATATATATATATATATATATATATATATATATATATATATATATATATATATATATATATATATATATTTAACTATCACCTTTCCCACTTTCGTGAGGTGGCGCCTAGGAACCGACCGGGGTTGGAATTTGGCCGGGGCCCGGGCCGGGGTCACCCAAATTTGGCCGGGGCCGGGGTTCTGGCCGGGGTTTTCTAAAATTTGTAAAGAGGTCAAAAGCACTGAAATTTAAGGTTAAGAAAATTAGATATAAGGTTTATTTAATTGTAAGGAAGGAGTAGAATAGCCAACATTCACTTAAATTAATGATTATATGCATTTTCTCCAAAAAAAAAAAAAAAAAATTACAGTTTTGTATAGTTAAAGTTTAAAAAAAGTACAAAAATTAAAAAAAAAATATTTCTAATTCATAATAGTGATTCAACAGGTAAGGTAAGGTAAGACCCTAAGATAAAGTTTGAAAAAATGTAAGATATAAAATTATCAATTTAACCTGTATTTATACATATCATTGTTATTTTATTGCCATGTATCAAACTTGTATCATTTAGCTACATTATTTAAAAATTATTATTTTGTTTATACTTTCAGTCAATATGGCTAAAAGATCAGCTTCTGCAGTATTTGAATACTTTACAATGTTTCAGGATAGGCTCGAAATAGCTAAATGTTAACATCTGCAGTCAGAAAATTAGAAGAGAACCTCCGGGTGCTACAAGTAAAAAAATTTCAACCAAATCTTTTTGGAGTATCTAAAATCAAATCACAAAGATGAACATTCACTAGCAGAAAAGGAGCGGTCAAAAGAAACAGAAAAGAAAAAAAATCTTAATTTTCTTATATTTTGTTTGAATTTTTTTTTTTTATTATTATTTGACTGATTGAGCTGAAATTTTCAAAGTATGTGAATTTTTTCACGAAGTTCTGAGTTGATTTCGAGCATTTTTTTGAGTCTATAACGGTTTGAAACTTATTTGGACCCAAAGTTGCTAAAAATGAATAACTGGATAAAACCACTGGTCCACATGAGCTGAAAATTTAGCTGAATACCTTTTCCCCAATTTCTTGCATTGGTGGGAATAGGTTTTTGATATCACGTCTAGAAAAAAGTTATATAAGCACTTGAAAAAAAATTTGCAAAAATCGTACCCTTCTGGAGGAAAAAATTATTTATAAAAAACGCTACCTACTATTTTTTTTTATTTGTGAATATTGTTTAGAAGAGGGCAGGGCAACAATATTTATTTAGTGCATATTTAAATGCTCTTTGTTTGAAGCGAGATATAGCCTCTCAAACTTTGGGAATTTTTGAAATTTGGCCAAAAATGGACCTTTTTGAAGGCTATATCTCAAAACCAACGAATGTCATCGAATAAAGTACATAGAGGAATTTGTAGCCCCACCCCTCCTCTATACAAACCAAAATTAGGAAATGTCATAGTTGTATTTTTTTAAAAAAAATTTTGTCTGAAAAGGTGGATTTTTTTTAGTTCAAAAAAATTTTTTTTTCTATAGTTGGTCAGTTTTTGGCTTATAACATTTTTTTCTATAACTCTGGGAACAAAAGTCTATTAGAGACTTTTGTATCCCATTTAATTTTGAATAAATAGTCCAATTTTCAGCTCATTCTAAAAAGTGGTTTGGCACCGCCATTCAATTAAAAAAGGGTAAAATTTCAACAAAAAAAAAAAAAAAAAAAAAAAAAAAAAAAAATTTTTTAACCATAATAGACTCGGAAAAACGCTAGAAATGGACTTTTCTTACCGGTAAAAAATCTATATAACTGAAAGTTTCAGCAGAATCGGCTGAAAATTAAAAAAAAAAAAAATTTAAGTATAATTTGCCATTTTAACCCCGGCCGGCAACCCCGGTTTTCCTTGATTTTTGGCCGGGGCCGGGGTTGGCCGGGGCCGGGGCCGGGGCCCCGGTCGGTTCCTAGTGGTGCCCGCCACAATTCCCTTACAAACATAACTATTCTTACCTTTCAACGCTTTCACCACCTCCCTCCATCTCTGTCTCCACAAATCTTCTACCCTCGTCTAAACTCAAATTCCTTCCATCAAAATCAGCCGGGGCCCCGGTCGGTTCCTAGTGGTGCCCGCCACAATTCCCTTACAAACAACTATTCTTACCTTTCAACGCTTTCACCACCTCCCTCCATCTCTGTCTCCACAAATCTTCTACCCTCGTCTAAACTCAAATTCCTTCCATCAAAATCACTCTCACTCCATCCATCCATCTCCACTTCGGCCTTCCCCTCACCCCTACCCTTCCCCTATCTACATCGGATCTACGTACCTTGCCAACTATTCTGTTCTCTTTCATTCTTCACATATGTCCAAACCATTTTAGCACATCCTCCTCCTCTCTATCAATTACACCCTTCTTCCATTTACACATCTCCCTTATTCTTTCATTTCTAATCCTATCAATCCTTCTCAATTTATATTTCGCTCTCAAATCTTTCGTCTCAAAGACATTGAAACTTTTTCTCGACCAAGCACTTATCGTCTATGTTTCACACACATACAATACAGAAAGTGAACACATACATTCAAACATTCTTATCTTTATTTCTTTCAAAATTTTTCCTTTCTTCCATACTTTTCTTAGGCCCCCCAATACTTTCATTCCTTCTACCACTCTGTTCTTTATTTCTTTTTCCGTCCCACCCTTACCTTCTACCCAACATTACTAGATATTTGAATTCATTAACCTCCTCAAGTTTCCATTCTCACACTTCTACAAACCAATTCCTCCCTCCACATTTCCTCATCCCCACCTCCAATCCTCATAACTTTATTCTTCGCTGGATTGAATTTCAATCTCGTGTTTGCACATTTCCCTTCAAACTCTCTCACAAGTATTCTTTTCTCCAGATTCTGCCACCAACACATGCCGCATCATCTGCAAAAAGTAAAACATTCACTTCACATTAGCCTCCATATTTTTCAACGTAATACTCTTCCCTTCTCTCCATTTTTCTAAGTAAACCATTCATCAATAGATTAAATAACATGGAGATATTACAAACCCCTGTCTCAATCCCACTCCTATGCTAAACCAATCCGATAGTTCTCTCTTCACCCTCACTCTTGATCTACAATTCGCATATATATATATATATATATATATATATATATATATATATATATATAATATATATATAATATATATATATATATATATATATATATATATATATGTATGGATGGATGTCATATTTTCTAATTTGCGGATGCGGATATCGAATTTTGGAGAAGTGCGGATGCGGATGTTGAATTTTTGAAAGTGCGGATGCGGATGTTGAATTTCCGAAAGTGCGGATGCGGATATTGAATTTTCGAAAATGCGGATGCTGATGCGGATGTTGATTTTTGTGCGGATGTTCCGCATCCGCGCATGCGGATGTGGATGCCATCACTATTCCATATACGTCTTCCTCAGGATTCATGGTGAGTTGGATTTTCAATGTAAGTGCACAGGTGACACTTATTTATTAATCATAATCTAAAAATTCCCTTTCTTTTTGCATTACTATTGCAAAATTGGATCTCTTCTTATAGACAACCTAATCCTTTTTCATCCAAAGTTGTCAACTCCGCAGATGACAGGTCAATCTACACTTTAGATTCAGCTGATTAACATATCCAAATTTTTGGAGTGTAAATAAAATAAAAACTTTCCTAAATATGTTTTTGGTTATCCTAAATATATATATATATATATATATATATATATATATATATATATATATATATATATATATATATATATATATATATATATATATATATATATATATATGTACAAATCTGAAAATAAGGCCCATACTCGCAGTCAAGTAGCTAGAACTCCCCTTTTGTTTTGTTTTTTGTTTTAAGGGAGCTGAATATCATTTATTATTCAGTTATGACATGTATGTATGCTTGACAGATTATAAATCAGCTTTCTTTCATTTGCAGATAGTAAATAGTTTATAAATACTTAATACAGGGATTATTAGGAATATTCAGTACAGGAAGATTGCCATTTTTTTTACGATTTTCAATTTCATCTCCCTTGCAAGGGTAAGTTACAATTATGCTTATATTAATAGAAGTGTTAGACAAACTTAAATATAACTATTTGGATGGGTTAACATTTATGTCCTGCTGATAGGGTATGAGGATTTAAGAAACTTAATTATAGATTACCATATGGTACATTTCCATCCAGGAAGAAACAAAGTTATTCAGAAAATGCAAGAAATAACCTGGAGTCCTCTTATTCGATACCTTACACAACAAATAACTTGAATATGTATTAAATGTCAACAGCAAAAAATGTTACCAGCAAGACAGAAAAGACCACCCACTTGGAAGAAACAAGCTAAAAAACCGTTTGATGTGGTCGTAATTGACCTAATGGAAATGCCCAGAACTATCTCTGGTCAAAAATACATTCTAGTCTCTGTTGATATGTATTCAAAGTGGGGATCAGTGATGGCCATTTCTGATAAATCAGCAACTACAGTACTAACTGCTTTCAAGAATATGGTAGCCAACTTTTTGAAAAATCCCTTGGAAGTGCAGTCTGATAATGGAAAAGAATTTACAAATTACTTATTTGAGGAATTTTTAAAAAAGAAAGAAATAAAACATTGATGTACCGTAGCTAACATGCCCCAAACAAACAGCTTGGTTAAACCTTTAAATCAGACACTGTTAAATATGTTCCATATGACTGACAACATGGAAGATTGGGATATAAATTTACCTGATGTAGTATCTGTTTACAACCATACGTATCATCGAGAGTTAAGAAAGACACCAGCAGGAATATTTTTGGACAATGTAGAGGAAAATGAGTCAAGATACAGTTTGGGGAAAGAAAAATGAAAATTATGAAGCGTATAAGATGGATGATTTGGTTTTAAAGAATATCCTAAGAGAACATGTGAGTAATAAATTAGCCAGAAAGTACCATGGCCCATATAAAATAACTAAAACATATGAAAATGGAGTGATGTACGATTTGCAACATGAGTATCGCCACACTATATTGCATAGAATACATCACAAGCATCTTAAGGAGTGGTTGAAACACCTGAAGAATTTAAAGAAATAAATGAAAAATAAAATTTAAGTGAAATAGAAGATAAAAAGTCTCAAAATGATTTTGAAGGATTTGATAAGGAAGATACACAAGGCATATTTAAGATAAATTGGGAGAAAGTATCGAAATTTAATATTCAACTTCAGCATAATTTGAAGCAGGTTAATCAGAACTCTCAGAATCAATCAGGAAGTCAAGAAGTTTGAAGTCAGAATACCACAGAATTATGCCACATATAACATGGAGCCATGGATACATGATAAATTAAATATCCTTAAACCTGTTCGCCAAATACCTCTTATCGATGCAAGGACTTCCAATATATGGTGTGATCTGGTAGAACTGGAAGGAAGCAGTATCCTATCGAATGGATCTTGTGATTTTTTCGGGTTTTGATGGTAAGGTACTCAGAAATAATAAAATAAAGGTGAGTAAGAAATTAAGGTGAAACATGTTGTGGTTTGGATAACTGGTAATTATAATTTTGGAAAGAAATTTTTCTTGATTATTTGTTTGTCATGTTTGTTTGAATAATAATTTCAGATGTAATAAACTACCAGTTTATTTAGTTTCATTTAATTATTATTTTCATAGCAAATAATGTTTATTTCAGCATCTGTCATGAGGAGCTCCAGTATTATATTTTGTTAATTTGTTTAAAAAAATTTTAATCATGTTTTGCAGCTCTGTTGGAGATTCTGTTCTAGACTGGTATTTTTATAAAATTGATGTATTGCTTAAGTATCTTAATTTGGTTATTGTCTTTCCAGAATATGGTCTGGGGTAACAAACAAGTTGTGATCGTTGGTGACAGTAGAGTACAGGAGTTAGAACAAGAATGTCCAGGATGGAAACTCACCAAAATTGACAGATTTTATAAACCAGGGAATGGGAACCAGCTAAGCCTTAATCAAGATTAATATGATTATTGAAGAAAATTTCCTACAAGATCACATTGTAATAGTAAGATTACATTGCGATTTCACCATATTAAGATCATGGAAGGATACTGTTTGCAAAGTCATGGTGCCGAATCTTTGAATAAATAACCGGATATTAGTAGATCAAATAAAGACTAAACTGATGGAATGGAAAGAAACTTACCCCTATTGTCAAATAATAATTACAGTCCTGTATATTCCTAACTTTGGACAATATAACAATAGCAGACTATATTGTAAACTCCCAGCACACCAGGTTTAAAGCTGTTTATAATTATGGTCACACGTTAAGATTCACTGAAACAAATGCAAAGCATAATAGATGATTTCTTTCAATGTTGGACACACGAGTTAAGTCCGAAGCCTTTGGCTCTTGCTAGGTTGGGAAATCATAACATGTTTGTTCAGAAACTAAGATCCTTCAGAAAACCTGTACAAGCATATCAAGGTTCAACTAAGGATGGGTTACATTTTGTAAATAATACCATCAAACAGTTTTGGAAATTACTTAAAACTCATCATAATCAATTGAACAAAAGGCCAGGGAAAACTTACTGTATAAATAATCAACAGATGCTACCATCAAGATTCACGTCTTCGATTAACCTGGAATCTAATGAGGTGAAAAGACCTAGAGAATGAGCTAGAGAAGATATCAAGAGAAGTATCAGAGGGAGAGTTTGTCCACAAGCTCAAAACCAAAGTAAAAGAACTTGGTGGAACAGACAAAGGCGAGGCCAACACAATATAATTGTCTCACGAATAGCCCAAACATAAGACCTAAAACAAAAAATTCAAAATCGACAAAATCAACAAAATTATTATTATTTTGGCCGACAAGAGCCATGATCATAACAAGTTAATCACTATCAATAAAGTTATTTTATTCTTCGACCCTACCTAATTGTATCTTTGAGAAAGGGGTGTGGTAACTTGTTTTAAATTGGTGATGGTTTTTATGGTAATTTAAAGATTCTGATAATTAATTAAATATAGCCTTTAAAATAGGGCCTTCCTACAAAATAAGGTAAATAACATCAGCTCAAAATAAAAATCAGTAAGTAAATGGAGAGAAACATAACAGAAAAATCGGGTCCAGCCTAAACTCTGAATTAGGTCTGTAAGTTCAGATAATCAAGAAATCATAAAATTGCAGAAGATCAAGAAAGAAATAAGTCAAGCATACATAGATATTTTGTTTCCGAATTAGGAAAATAGAAATTAAAAGGGGTGAAAATCTACAAATAAATTACAAAATACAAAAGACAAGAAAAATATATCAAGCAAGATGGTGACGATCATGATGAAATTGTAAACAAAAAAGGATGTTCTGGAAAGTAGTTAGAATCAGAGGTAAAAAGGGTATTTTCTTGAAAATCCCAAGGGAAAATGTTAAGAAATTTTGCATTAGTGCTAAAACCTAGCACCTAACAATGTTGCAAGAATTCATAGTCTGGAATTTTAGAAAGAAGTCATACGTTTTTGGAGCTCTCAACAACAAGTCGTGTTCTTAAGAGTTTGAGAAATTTTTATCATTGAAGAAATTTTTGAGTTTATCATTTTATTCAAAAATTGGTAAATATAAGAACATTCTCTTTATTTTAAAAAGAGTACGAAGTTTGTGAAAATTAATTTAAATTATAATTTCCTCAGAGCTTTCGCTTTAATTTGAAATTATCAAACAAACCAAAATATTTAAATTTTATAATTTCCTCAGAGCTTTCACTTTATTTTGAAATTATAGAACCAAATTAATATAAATTTTATAATTTCCTCAGAGCTTTCAGTTTATTTTAAAATTATCTGACATATAGAAAAGAATTTAAACTTAAAATTATCGCAGAGCCGTGGCTTTACTTTGAATATACCAGCTTGATTACGATTATGTGAACTTATAATTTGTAAAATCTGTGGTTTTATTATTTGAAGAATTGACTTCGTGATCTATTGGAGAATTGTTTAGAAAATTTAGAGAACAAATAAGCAGGTAAAATAAATTTATTACCAAAGTTATTTAAGGCAATTAAAACAAAGCAGGTAAAATAAGTTTATTATAAAAGGCATAAAAGTATAGAAAAAATTTTAGAATTAAAAAAATATCTGGGTTTATTCTGAAACACAAGTAAAAAGAAAAAGAAAAAGAACACAACGCAAACCTAATACGAAATAAACTATGACACTAGGATGAAATATAAATTGAATGTTTCAGGAGTTTGAAGACGAAGGTAATCTCTGAAGGCAGCATCCTTATGGAGGACAGTGCGATAACAAGCAGAGTTAAACCAAGGTTTATTAGGTTTAGTAGAAGGGAAAGAATATGGAATATATGCTTCCATGCCAGAATCACCTAGGTTATACGCTCAGCACACTCCAAGTGACCCTTACCACGAAAGCAATAATCATTCCATGGGAAATCCAACCGCAAGTCAGACCAGTTAGCAGCACTGAAGTACCACAAACGTCTCTTCGCCGAAGGCCTGGGCTGTTCTTGCGGAAGACTTGAAGAGACAAAACAAGATATGAAGATAAGGTGATCGGATAAACCAAGAGAAGGAAAGAGTTTAACAGTATAAGGAGAATGTTAAGAAGTAAGGAAAAGATCAAGTATGTTGAGTTCATCACCAAGATGGTCAGGGATACAGGTAGTGAGTTGCACCAACTGCTTCAAGGTTGTTCTGGATAGAAAAGTTGTAGGCAAGTTCACCAGCTGGATCATGAGAACTAAATGAGAGCCTTTGGCGGTGGTGAACATTGAAATCACCTAAATAATGATTTTGGAGAAAGGAGAAGAAGAAAGAACGTGCTCTATTTTGAAGTTTAAATAGTTGAAGAATTTTGGATAGTCAGTAGAATTAGGAGATAAATAGACAACAAATAAATTTAGTAGTAGAGTTGCAAGAGAGCTTAATTAAGCCATAAAGTAGAGAATTCAGGAGACTCCAAATTAGAGACATGAGAGCAAATAACATTATTGCGAATATATATATATATATATATATATATATATATATATATATATATATATATATATATATATATTATATATATATATATATATATATATATATTATATATTTTTCGAAAAATCTATCCTTAATAGGAAGATTTGGAAACATCTCAATTCTTCAAATCTTATCTCTGATCACCAGCATGGCTTTCGCAAGAAACGCCCTACAGGTGATCTTCTTTCCCTTCTCTCTGCCTCTTGGTCCTCCGCTATTCGGCATTTCGGTGAATCTTTTGCTGTCGCGCTGGACATATCGAAAGCCTTCGATAGAGTCTGGCACAAAGCTTTGATTTCTAAACTTCCCTCTTTCGGTATCTATCCTTCTCTCTGTGATCTTCTCACTCATTTCCTTTCTGGTCGTTCTATAGCAGCTGTTGTAGATGGCCACCGTTCATCCTTTAAATCTATTAACAGTGGTGTTCCTCAGGGTTCTGTCCTATCACCAACACTTTTTCTACTTTTCATTAATGACCTTCTCTCTATCACCTCATCTCCTATCCACTCCTATGCTGATGACTCCACCCTTCATTATTCTTTCCAGTTTGAAAAACGTCCCACCCAACAGCAGTTGATAGACTCGAGAAGGGTATTTCAAATTGGGGCAGAGAAAACATGGTTGTTTTCAATGCCTCAAAAACTCAATTCCTTCATCTCTCCACTCGACACAATCTTCCACACAACTATGATATCTTCTTCGAAAACACACAACTCAAGCCTTCATCTGTTCTTAATATTCTTGGTGTTTCTTTTTCTCGTGATCTTTCTTGGAAAGATCACATTACTTCTCTTACGCCTTCAGAATGACTTCACGCCACCCCAGTTGCTTGCTTTGTATAGGGGTGTTGTTCGCCCCTGTATGGAGTATGCTTCGCACATCTGGGGTGGTTCCACACATACAGCTCTCCTAGAGAAGGTGGAGTCAAGGGCATTTCGTCTCATCAACTCTCCTGCTCTTACTAACTCTCTTCAATCTCTTTCTGCCCGTCGAATTGTTGCGTCACTCTCTCTTTACTATCGCTATTTCAACGGACACTGCTCTTCTGAACTCTCTCGTCGCATACCTCCTCCATTGAGAAGAGCTCGTGCGACACACCTTTCTACACATTCTCATCCTTTCTCTGTCCAACTCTCCTGACCCCAGACTTAACCGCTATGCTCAGTCTTACATATACTCTACTGGTAAAGTCTGGAACACACTCCCTTCATCTGTTTTCCCAACTTCCTTTGACTTGCATACTTTCAAACGCCGTGTATCTGGACACGTCGGCCACCATTGACTATGATAATAGATTTTTCCCAACTCCGGTGGAATTTGGTAGGTCTCCGGCCTTTGCCCACCAGAGGAAAATAAAATATATATATATATATATATATATATATATATATATATATATATATATATATATATATATATATATATATATATATATATATATATATATATATATATATATATATATATATATATATATATATATATATATATATATATATATATATATATATATATATATATATATATATATATATATGTCCTGTTCCTCCTCAAAACAATATCCAAAAATAAAGAAATTAGTAGGTGGCATTTTTTTTTTCTTTAAATAATTTTTTTTAAATAAAAGGGTACAAGTTTTGCAAAAAAAAAAAAAAAAAAAAAAATCAAAAAGTGCTTATAATTTTTTTTCTAGATGTGGTATCAAAAATCTGTTTTCACCAATGCAAGAAATTAGGGCTAAGATTATTCAGAAATTTACTGCTCATGTGGACCAGTGGTTTGACCATGCTATTCATTTTTTTTTTCAACTTTGAGTCCAAATAACTTTCAAACCATTATAGACTCAGAAAAATGCTGAAAATCAACTCAGAACTTCGGGAAAAAAATGCATACACCCTGAAAATTTCAGCTCAATCAGTCAAATAATTTAAAAAAAATTTACAAATAAAATATAAGAAAATTAACATTTTCTTTCTTGCTTTTTTAAAATTATTTTCTTTTCTGTTTCTTTTGACCACTCCTTTTCTGCTAGTGAATGTTCATCTTTGTGTTTTGATTTTAGATACCCAATAAGATTTAGTTGAAAATTTCTTACATGTAGCACCCAGAGGTCCTCTTCCAATTTTCTGACTGCAGATGTTACATTTAGCTATTTCGAGCCTATCCTGAAACATTGTAAAGTACTTACATACTGCTGAAGCTGATCTTTTAACTGTATTGACTAAATGTATAAACAAAATAATAATTTTGAAATAATGTAGCTAATTGATACAAGTTTGATACATAGCTAGGGACCGACTGGGGCTGGAATTTGGCCGGGGCCAGGGGTTATGGCCGGGATTTCCTAAAATTTGTAAAGAGGTCAAAAGCACTGAAATTTTAGGTTAAGAAAATTAGATATAAGGTTTATTTAATTGTAAGGAAGGAGTAGAATAGCCAACATTCACTTAAATTAATGATTATATGCATTTTCTCTTTAAAAAAATCAGAAAATTACAGTTTTGTATATTTAAAGTTTAAAAAAAGTACAAAAATTAAAAAAAAAATTATTCTAATTCATAATAGTGATTTAACACGTTTACTTAGGTAAGACCCTAAGGTAAAGTTTGAAAAAATGTAAGATATAAAATTATCAATTTAACCTGTATTTATACATATCATTGTTATTTTATTGCTATGTATCAAACTTGTATCATTTAGCTACATTATTTAAAAATTATTATTTTGTTTATACTTTCAGTCAATATGGCTAAAAGATCAGCTTCTGCAGTATTTGAATACTTTACAATGTTTCAGGATAGGCTCGAAATAGCTAAATGTAACATCTGCAGTCAGAAAATTAGAAGAGAACATCTGGGTGCTACAAGTAAAATAAATTTCAACCAAATCTTTTTGGAGTATCTAAAATCAAAACACAAAGATGAACATTCACTAGCAGAAAAGGAGCGGTCAAAAGAAACAGAAAAGAAAAAAAATCTTAATTTTCTTATATTTTATTTGAAATTTTTTTTTTATTATTTGACTGATTGAGCTGAAATTTTCAAAGTATGTGAATTTTTTCACGAAGTTCTGAGTTGATTTCGAGCATTTTTTTGAGTCTATAACGGTTTGAAACTTATTTGGACCCAAAGTTGAAAAAAAATGAAGAACTGGGTCAAACCACTGGTCCACATGAGCTGAAAATTTAACTGAATACCTTTGCCTCAATTTCTTGCATTGGTGGGAATAGATTTTTGATATCACGTCTAGAAAAAAGTTATATAAGCACTTGAAAAAAAATTTGCAAAAATCGTACCCTTCTGGAGGAAAAAATTATTTAAAAAAAAAACGCTAACTACTATTTTTTTTTATTTGTGAATATTGTTTAGAAGAGGAACAGGGCAACAATTTTTATTTAGTGCATTTTTAAATGCCCTTTGTTTGAAGCGAGATATAGCCTCTCAAACTTTGGGAATTTTTGAAATTTGGCCAAAAATGGACCTTTTTGAAGGCTATATCTCAAAACCAATGAATCTCATCGAATAAAGTACATAGAGGAATTTGTAGCCCCACCCCTCCTCTATACACACCAAAAATAGGAAATGTTATAGTTGTATTTTTTTAAAAAGATTTTTTTTTTTTTTTTTTTTTTTTTTTTTTTTTTTTTTTTTTTTTCATAGTTGGTCAGTTTTTGGCTTATAACATTTTTTCTATAACTCTGGGAAGAAAAGTCTATTAGAGGCTTTTGTAGCCCAATTCTTGAATAAATAGTCCAACTTTCAGCTCATTCTAAAAAGTGGTTTGGCACCGCCATTCTATTGAAGAAAGGGTAAAATTTCAAAAAAAAAAAAAAAAACTTTTAACCATAATAGACTCGGAAAAACGCTAGAAATGGACTTTTCTTACCGGTAAAAAATCTATATACACTGAAAGTTTCAGCAGAATCGGCTGAAAATTTAAAAAAAAAAAAATTTGTATAATTTGCCATTTTAACCCCGGCCGGCAACCCCGGTTTTCCCTGATTTTAAGCCGGGGTTGGCCGGGGCCCCAGTCGGTTCATATACATAGCAATCAAATAACAATCTGTATAAATACAGGTTATATTGATAATTTTATATCTTACATTTTTTCAAACTTTACATTAGGGTCTTACCTAGGTAAAGCTCGGGTTTTTTAATAGTAATAATGTTTTCCTTCGGTTTTAGCTCTTGTTACTCTCGTTTTAATTCTTTTACTTTTTAGTATTTTATTCATTATCACTTTATGATCTAAATTCTGAAAAAAATTTAAAATATTAAAAAAAAAAAAATAAAAAAAAAAAAAAAAAAAAATAAATATATTATATATATATATATATATATATATATATATATATATATATATATATATATATATTATATATATATGGTAAAGGTGGAGATTGTTTCTGAGTTTCGATTGTTAAAAAGTATCGAAAATCAAAAATATCGGAGAAGCCTATCGTAAACAAGAGAGTTGGCAGAGGTACTATTACTAGACATAGACAATTATTATTACTTACTTTTCTAGCAGAACCTAATTCGAACTTATCATAACCTGAACTACCGAAATTGCCGTAAAAAGAGGCCTAACCTACACAAAATTTGCCGTAAAGAGACCTAACGTACACAAGAACGTTTGCACGACATAGTAGCCTAGGGCTAATTATAGGCAGAAAGTATCGATTAAAATGAAATATCGACATAAAAAAATATTGATATAAAAAATATCGAAACTCAGAAACAATCTCCACCTAAGCCTATATATATATATATATATATATATATATATATATATATATATATATATATATATATATATATATATATATATATATATATAGGACAAGCTCAAATGGAGGAATGTTTTCTAAAAAAAAAATGGAAAATACCCAAAACTTAGAAAAGGAAAAGTAGTCGACAATATCATCATCACTCACGGTCGGGGGTACGGGGGCAGAGCCCCCCGTAGATATACCTGGGTATAATACCCAGTTTAAGTTTTTTAGCCCAAAAATGGTTAAAAAACATTTTTTTAACATCTTACTTTGAACCCCAGTAAAAATTTTGTGGATCATCAAACTGCACCTTACACCCAAAATATAGAGGCTACATGGAGTTTACTTAAATATAAAAATTAAAAAAATATATATATATATATATTATTTTTTTTATTTTTTTTTATTTTTTTTTCCATTTCCTATTTTATTTATATATATATATATATATTTATATATATTATATTATATATATATATAATATAATATATATATATATATATATATATATATATTATATATATATATATGCGCCAATGAACAGTTAGATATTAATCAACCTTACCTGATGTGGAAAATAATGCCACATTTGGAATAAATTTATTCCATTTCATAACAATGAAACGAAACTTGAGGTGCTTTATTTTAAAAACGTAAAAAAATTAACTCCCCATTCTATATTTAATTAAAGCTTTCCACATTTGGCTAATCCCTATAGAGTACACAAAAAAAAAAAAAATTATTTTTCATAAAATCAAATATGGTCAGTGAATATTTAATTACAATTGTAATATTTCAATATTATATAAATGCACACGGAAATTTAAAAAAAAAAATATTAAATACAATAAAATCAGACCCTGTAATTTGCAAGATGGAAAACTTCGTTTCTCCGCACGTCACTTTTTAGTCCATGAAATAAGACTAACCCTAACCACGATGATAAAAATACTTCATAATTTAGATTCACATTAGCTTTTTTTTCAT
>SEYY01000346.1:0-15000 GCA_009176605.1 Armadillidium nasatum
GCACCTTCACCTTCCTTGGCACGTGTCTATTTCTCAAGAGTGGGTATAATTGCCTCACCCCTCTCGAGAATTTGTCAATTCTTTCCTCAATTTCCCTTGCCATATCTCCGTTTGAGTTCACTGTGACCCCCAAATAGCTAAACTTTTCTGCTTCTTTCACCAACACACCCTCCACTCGTATTACAGTAACCATCCTGTACTCTCGAGATTTTCATCACCTCAGTCTTTTCCTTATTTATTTTCATTCCTTCCAGTTGTAGAACATCGGACCACCTATTTAGGGCTTCCTGCAACGATACCATGTCCTTTGTCACTACCGCTATGTCATCAGCATACACCATCAACAGACCCACCTCCTCCTCGAAGACCCACCTCTCTTATGCATCTATCCATAAATATTATGAAAAGCAGCGGCGATAGCACTCCTCCCTGTCTAACCCCAGCCGTCACATCAAACCAGTCTCCCACACCATATGACGTTCTAACTGCGCTCTTACTTACTTCATACATACCCTTTATTACTCTGATAAGCTTTGGGTCTATTGCGTAGTATGGGTCACTTAGTGCATCCCACAATCTCTCTCTGGGCACAGTATCGAATGGCTTTTCCAAATCGACAAATGCCAAATATATATCTTTTGCCCATTCCCAGTTTTTCTCTATTAACATCTTAAGACTAAATATTCAGGTCCGTAGTTCCCCTACCTGGTCTAAATCCATGTTGAGCCTCATTCAGTTTATTTTCAACCATCTCTCTCAACCTTTTTTCCAATATTCTTTCATATATTTTACATGGATGGTTAAGCAAAGATACACCTCTATAGTTGTTACAATCACTTTTGTCGTTCTTCTTAAACACTGGACATATAATCGCTTTACCCCACTCTCTTGGTACTCTCTCCCCTTCCAAAAACCGTCAATCATTCTAAACATCCACAACACCACATCTTCCCCAGCTTTGAAAATCTCCGCTGGTAGTTCGTCACATCCCGGGCTCTTCCCATTTTTCATGCCACTTATTGCATTTTTAACCTCATCCAAAGTAATTGACCTTTCCTCCTCTCGACCCTCTGCCAAATCAACCCTTTGCACTGGTTCAAACAAGACCTCCACCCTTCCATTGTACAACTCCGAGTAGTATTCCCGCCATCTATTCTGAACCCTCTCCGGCTCAACTTGCAATATACCATCTTTATATTTTACTGCATGAGACGCTGCTGCTTCTCCCTTCTTAAACTTCCTTGAGATGTTGTAAATTAGCTTCTTAGTTCCTCTCATATCCTGTCTTAGTTGTTCTCCTATTCTTTCCCATGATTGTTCCTTAGCTATCCTTTTCAACTCCTCTGCTCTGTTTCTCTTCTCGACATATTCCAATCTAGTCTCAGGGCTTCTCCTTTTCATCCATTTCCTAAATGCCTCTGTCTTCTCCTTTACTGCCAGGCTTACATCATCTGTCCACCAAGCAGTTCTCTTCTTTCTACCTCCCATCCTCTTAACTCCTAACGTTTCTCTAGCACATCTCTTTATATTATCCTTGAAGTTTTTCCATTCCTCTTCCACCCCTCCAAATACCTCCTCGTTATTTGGTTTACAAGTTCTTATCTTCTCATTTAGTGTGTTAACCACCTGTTGTTCTTTTAACTTTTCTACCGCTATCCTTTCCCTTATAATTCTCCTTGGCCTCTCCGGACTCTACAAATCAAATTTACCCAGTAGCAACCTATGGTCTGAATCCAGCGACACAGATGGGATGCTCTTTACATCATTTACTATTCTCTTATCATTTACCATTATCAAATCTATCATAGATTTTTCCGTATAGCTTCCTACTTCTCCATTCCATCTGTACCAAGTCCACTTATGTGATTCTCTATGTGCATGAAAAGTATTCATGATAGCCAAGTTATTTCCAACAGCAAAATCCAGTAGACGCTCGCCCTCTGTATTCCTCTCACCCACACCATACGCCCCCAACACCGCCTCTATGCCTTCCCTCTCTCTCCCAACATGAGCGTTGAAATCACCCATAAGTATTTTCACTTCCGCATTTATGCCATCATATGTGTTCTGCAACTGCTCATAAAACTCTACCTTCTCATTTAACGGTCTTCCTTGATGTGGGGCGTAAACTTGAATCAGTCCCACTCTCCTGTCTCCCAACTTAAGTACTACTGCCATCATTCTATCATTTTTATGAACAACTTTCTCCACTCGGTCAGCAACCTCTGGCGACAAGATCAGTGCGACGCCATATTTTCTTTCTCCTTCTCTTCCTGTAAACAACATTCGATAGTCTCGGTGTAGCACCTTGCAACCTTTCCCATTTAAACGTGTCTCACAGACGCCCAAGACACACAATCTTCTCTCTCCCATCATCTCTACTATCTCCTCCTCTTTTCCCTCCAATGTACTTGCATTAATTGTACCAATGCGCATAGTCAATTTTCGTAGTCCATTTTCTCGCCGTGTCAGCAACCGAAAAGATCCGTCTGGGTTACGAGGCTCCTCTTGCGCAACTTGAGCTATAACAATCCACTGTCGGCTAGCTAAGCCTGTCACAGCTTCTCGGAGTTACCAATTAGTACCTTCTGAATTTCTCTTGCCCCCATACGGTTACAAGGACCCTTCAACAATCCTCGGGCAGAAATCCCGTCGGGTTAAGCCGCTGCACCTCTTCAAGGTTAAGCAACTCCTTGTCAGGGTGGTTGAGCACCACTGACCACAGCGGATATATATATATATATATATATATATATATATATATATATATATATATATATATATATATATATATATATATATATATATATATATATATATATATATATATATATATATATATATATATATATATATATATATATATATATATATTAAAGGTCCTGTCAGTATTTTTATTTGATCTTAAAAATTTCTGTAAATTTCATTATATCCTATCACATTTCTTTCATCGTTTATATAATTTGGCAGAATTTAATGAATTACAAAACATAGCTATCTATTATGGCTCTTTTCGATTGGTCATATTCCGTGGTTAACCCAACTATAGTTTTAACGGATTCATAACTGCATTTTCAAGTAAATGATCACTTTTTTATAATTCCTTTCTCTCTCATTTTTCTTGTCCTTAAATCAAAACTTATTGATAATATTCTGAAATAGAGAAAGAGCGTTTAACGTAAAGTTTTCGCCTTGGTTTCGATATTTTTCAGATTGGTTAGGTAACATTTTTAGGTAGCTTCTTCAGATAAATAATTATGTAAAACTATCAAAATGGGTATATATATATATATATATATATATATATATATATATATATATATATATATATATATATATATATATATATATATATATATATATATATATATATATATATATATATATATATATATATATATATATATATATATATATATACTTGTGTTTCACTTTCTCAGAGGGTTTGTAGTGTACCCTTGACCCGTATTGGAGTGCCTTTGCTCCCACTTCTTTCCCTCATCATCACATCTTTTTATTACCTTTTTAAAACAATTAAAAATGGCAAAACATAAAGCTGCCTCGGAGAAGCCTAGAGGAACAACTACGATAAATAGCCTCTCATCCACCCCTTTCTCCCCTCACCAATTGGGAGTTGGTAGCCTCCGGTGATGGGATTGGTGCCACCTAGACCCTACTTCCGGCTTCCCCTGGTGCACGGTGTCATTTTTTTTCACTAATTTCAACAACATTCGCTACCTCTTGTCTAATCTCCACTTTGTCGAACACCACGTCTCTTCTAGACCTCATCTTTTGTTCTTGACTAAAACTCTGGTTTTTGAGTGCGCTGAAATCAAACCCTACTCTGTTACCTCCTACTGTTTCTATCCTCAATTGTTATCCAAAGGCGGATGCTGTGTATATGTGTGCGATGATGATGTCTATTCTCGTGTATCTAATTTGGAGTCTTCCGAATTTTCTACTTTAAAGTCTCTACATTATGGCTTCATCTCTCTTTGAACTATACGACTAAACTCTTTTGTTCTATTTACTTATCTTCTAACTCTAAGGACTATAAAAATTCTTCGACTATCTTAACTCCAAAATAGAATATATTCTTTCCTTTTTTCCTTTCTCAGAATTCATAATTTTAAGTGATTTCAACTTTCACCACCTCTAGTTCTCATGAGTCAACTGAGGAACTCGCCTACCACTGTTCTATCCAGAATAACCTTGAGCAGTTGGTGCAACTCCCAACCCGTTTCCCTGATCGTCTTAGTGATCAGCCCAACATACTTGATCTTTTCTTAACTTATCCTTCTCTTTGCATTAATCTTTTTTTTTCTCCGGGTTTATCCGATCACATTCTTATCTCTGGATCTTGTTCTGTGTCTTCAAGTCTCCCTGAAGGCAGGGTTCTTGCCTTCAGACACTACCTTCGTATTCAAACTCCAGAAACCCATGCAACTTATATTTCATCCCGGAACTGTGCAAATTCTCCGTAGCACCAAAAACTCATTTCTCCGTAGAAAATGTAATAATCTTTCTGATTCTTCTTCCTCACTCTCTTCCTGGTGTTTTGGCAAAAAGTCAACTCGAACCTTACTTCTTCCTCTTTCCCTACTCTAGATCTCCTGAAGATACAACTGCGTTTTTGCCTTGTACTAAAGCAAAAATCTTTGCTTAAACTTTTGTGACTAGCTCAACCTTAGACGATTCTAGAGCTATACCTACTTCAACCCCTCCAGTTCATATATATCTAAAATTGTAATTTCTTCTAAGACATCATTTCTGCACTCTCAGAGCTTAACACTAAGAGAGCGTTTAATCCTGATGGTATCCCCCCTGTGGTTCTTAAAACTTGTGTTTCCGAATTTGCATCCTGCCTTGGTAAACTATTTTGTCTTTGTCGTTCTGCTTCGACCTTCCCTTCTTGCTAGAAACGTGCGCTCATTCAGGTCCGAATAAGGGGGACCCCTCTCAACCCTCTAACAACCTTCCCATTTCTTTAACCTTCTTTCTTTCCAGAGTTTTAGTATCTATCCTTAGCAGGAAGATTTGTAAACATCTCAATTCTTCAAATCTGATCTCTGATCGCCAGCATTTTTTTTTTGTAAAAAGCTCTCTACTGGTGACCTTCTTTTACTTTTCTGACTCTTGGTCCTCCGCTTTTAAGCATTTCGGTGAATCTTTTGCTGTCGCGCTGGAGATATCAAAAACTTTGCTTTCAAAACTTCCTTCTTTCGGAATCTATCCTCTTTGTGCTCTTCTTTATGATTTCCTTTCCGATCGTTTAATATCAGCTATTGTAAACGACCATCGTTCATCTGTCCTATCCACAACACTTTTTCTACTTTTCATTAATGACCTCTCTTTTACCTCAACACCCATCCACTGCTATGTCAATTACTGCACACTTCATTACCTTTCAGTGAATAATTAAATGACATTTAGAGGTTGACCTTGCTGCAATTGACCTCTGATCTTTCTCGTATTTCAAATTTGGGCAGAGGAAATATATTCGTTTTTAATGCTTCAAAAACTAAATTCCTCCATCTCTACTCTACACAACTATGAAATCTTCTTCGAAAGCACACAACTCAAAACTTCATCTGTCGTTAATATTCTCGGTGTTTCTTTTTCTTGTGATCTTTCTTGGAAATTTCTAAAAAAACTTCTAAGAGGTCATCCAACTGTTCTCGGTTCTTCCCTTTCGGAAACTTCCCCTTTTCTATCCTCTGGTTTGTCTATATCAGCTGTTGTAGATGGCCACCGTTCTTCCTTTAAATCTAATAATAGTGATGTTCCTCAGGGATCTGTCCTATCAGATCTTTTTCTGTTTTTCAATGCTTATTACCTTTTCCCTATTACTTCACTACCTTTCAATTACTGCCTTTCAATTTGAAAGACGCCCCTTCAATCAGCAGTTAGTTGACGCAAAGAGGGTGGTTTGGAGCAACTAATGTCTCTTCAATCTCGTATTTTAAGTTGGAGCAGAGAAAACATGGTCGTTTTCAATGCCTCAAAAACTCAATTCTTCCATCTCTCTACTTGACACAACCTTCCACACAACTATGACATCATTGAAAAAATAAAACTCAATCCTTTGTTTAACCTTAAAATTCTCGGTGTATCTGTTTCTCGTGATCTCTCTTAGAAGGATCACATTTCTTCTCTTTCTAAACAAGGTTTCTAAGAGACTGGGAGTTCTGGGGCACCTTCAAAATTTTTTCACGCCTCCACAGTGCTTTCTTTTTTATGGGGGTGTTGTTCGCCCCTGCATAGAGTATGTCTCACACATCTGTGGTGGATTTCACTCAAACAGCTCTCCTAGAAATGGTGGAGTCTAGGGTTTTTCGAATTATCGTCTTATCAACCCTTTCGCTATCACTAACTCCGCAGTCTCTTTCTACCTTTTGAATTGTTGCGTCCGTCTCTCTGTTACAACGGGCACTACTCTTGAGAACTTCCCGTTGCATACCTTCTCCAATGAGAAGTGCTTAGGCGACACGATTTTCTACACAATCTCATCTTTTCTTTGTCCAACTCTCTGACCCCAGAATTAACCCCTATGCCAGTCTTAAATGTACTCTACTGGTAATGTCTGTAACACACTCCCTTTATGCTTTTCCAACTTTCTTTAACTTACATACCTTCTAAAGTCGTGTCTCGGGATGTGTCAGTCTTTAATTAGACTATAGTTTTGATATTTCTTCATCTCTGGGGAAAATTAGTAAACCTCCGGCCTTTGCCACCAAAGATATATATATATATATATATATATATATATATATATATATATATATATATATATATATATATATATATATATATATATATATATATATATATATATATATATATATATATATATATATATATATATTTATTTTACAGTTCTGATGAAGATGCGCGTTTAGCCATGCAGAAGTCAGGAACTTCTTTAAAGGGTATTCAGATAACACTTCTCCTTTCCTCTCGAACTGAAATGCAGAAGGTCATTGAAGCAGCTCGACAACAAGCGATGGGGATGCAGACTTTTATGGCTCCTGTTGCACCTGCACCTACACCTGCACCTCCTCCTCCCCCTCCTCCTGTTCAGCCAATATCGCCGGCACAGCTTCAGCAATCACAGCCTAGTGTTCCGCCCCAGTTTCAAGGTGCAGGAACAATTCATAATCAGCCTCAAAGAGTTTCATCCGAAGATCAGTCATTGCAAAGTAATCAAAATCAGAATATTTATACAGGTCGAATTCATCAACCAAATCAACCACCACAGAATTTTGCACATCCATATCATCCCCAGCAGACACCATTTGTTCCCAATCAGATGCCATATTCTGCACAAAAAGTTCCCAGTTTCCCTCCGGGAGTCGTACCTCCTCCTGGAACAATACCTTCACCTTATGTGTATGGGCACACTCCACCCGTAGGACCTCTTCCATCAGCACCTGGACTACCACATCAAGTTTCACCAATGGAAAGTTCAGCTGCTCCCAGTGTCTCCGCGAATTTTACAGCCGTGGAACATCAAGCGTACAACGATTCTCCCCTTTCTACGCCTAAGCAATCTAGTCAAAAGGAAGAAGAAAAAGAAAAAGAGAAAAAATCTACTGCTCCACCTTCTGTATCATCAGGCTCTCGGGAAAAGCGTGAAAGGGACAAAGGGAGAGATGATCGTAGAAGAAGATCCAAATCGCGATCACGATCAAAAGATCGTGATCGCAGACGTAGACATAGGTCTAGATCCAGATCTAGAAGTCGCGATAAAAGTGGTAGACGTAAAAGATCAAGAAGTCGCGAAAGAGACCGCACTCGAGACAGAGATCGTCAAAGAGATCGAAGAGATAACAGAGACAACAGTAGATCTCATAGGGAAAAGTCAGAAAGAACAAGTCATGAAACTTCTTTAGAACCAAAAACTAATGTTCCTGAGAATGCCACAGGAATTCCAGGTTTAGGAGATATACCGGATGACATTCCCAAAGAAGGACTTAGCATCTTCACTCAGCCATCATCTACTAATCCGGTACGAACAAAGGAATCCCCTTCAAATAATTCTGGATGGCTTAAATCCCCTAATATAGCAGAGCCTAAATCGATTGATGGCCCACTTTCAGCCTCTGAAACACCTCAACAAAAACCCTTTCTCTTGGCAAATCCTCCAAATCTAAATCCTTTTGGCCAATGCACCTGGAGCTCCTCTTCTCGCTGATCCACCATTATTGAAAAATTCCCCAGTACACTCCAGACCATATCCTAGTCCACCTGTTGAAGGGGGCTTTAAAGAACCATTGCTTCAAAAACCAAAAGACGAGGGACCGCTTCAAGACTGGACACCTGACGATCGTAAATTTAGAGATGAGGATTACATGTATCGCAATCCAAATCCAAGCAAAATCACAAACATTGACCATTCAAAACGAGCTTGGGAAGAGGAAACCTGGGGCAGAGCCGACCTTGAAAGGGATGGACATTTCTCTAATAGGCCATTCTCTCACAGAGAAGACCTTGCATACAATCGAGATAACGACATTGATCTTCATAATCAAGATCGTGGAATACACCCAGAAAGAAGAGAAAATATTTACACTACTCGATCATTTGCTGGAGGCTTTCAGTCTGAATTTAGTAACGATTTTGATGACAAATTTGTTCGTGGAGGATATCGAGGAAGAGGTAGAAGAGGAGGATTTGGAAGAGATAACGATAGGGGTTCAGAACCTGCTCGTTTAGAATACGATGACCCTCCTTTTAGGGACATGCATCCACAAGATTTCGATCGTAGTCGAAGTGGACGAGGTTTCTTCCGTGGTCGAGGAGGGCGAATGCCACCTAACTCAGAGCCTTCAAGAGAACGTAGATCTAGAACATGTAGTGTGGAAATTCGAAATGTTCCTACAAATGCCTCGTATGTAGCTATTCGAGAATTATTTAATGGAATATTTGTTCCTAGTGGAAGTATAAAAATAATTGGGGGAGAAAGGGGAGAGAGAATTGGCGTTGCCCTTGTTCAATTTAGAAGTACATGGGATGCCTTTGAAGCTTACAAGAGATCTGGGGGTTATATATGTAATTCGAGAGTTCAAGTAAAATTTATTGATGATGCAATATATGAAGAAGCCAGAGACATCGTCCATGGCATTAGAGAATTAGACCATTCTGAACCAATAGGTGTATCATCGCCTTGTGTTTATGTAAGTGGACTACCAGTTGGATGTACTGATCATGATGTTGCAAAATTATTTGAAGATTTTAAATTTCAAGATATTGTGCTTGAACTCGAAAAAGGAAGTAGGCAACCTTCTGGAGGATGTTTTGTAAGATTTATTTCTCCCGAGGAAGCAGAAAATGCACTGTCACAAATGAAGCATCCCAATATTGACGGAAATCCCGTTAAAGTTATTATATGTAGTATTGAGGCTATGGAAGAAGCTGCCAAAGAACGCCAGAAAATTAAAACCAAACCTCCACAGTCACAGATGCAACCAGAAAACTACAGACCAACAGATATTGGAACCAAAGAACACATAATGGCGATTACTCAACACCTTAAAAATTCAGAGAATGGTAATGATAAGAATGTTACAAGTGAAAAATCGGAGTCGACAAATAAAAATGAAAATGTTTCCACGAAAGGAGGAGATTTGCTGACTGATTGTATCGTTATTAAAAATGTTTCATCAGACATAAATGAGACTAATATTAGAGACTTCTTTAGCGATGAAGGTCTCATTCCAGAGAAAGTTTATTTCAATAAACCTGACAGTGAAGGGCAAAGTGATGTTTATGTTGTATTTCCAAAAATATCCGATGCTAAACATGCTGTCAAAAAAAATTCCCAACTTCTGGGGTCTACTAAAGTCTCAGTGGAATTAGTTTCAAAGCCATCCGTTATGTTGGCAATGGGATTACCATTCGATCCACGTGAATTATTTCTTAAAGGGCATGAGGAGCATAAGGACCACGATATATCTGATAACGATGAAAGTAATGGCAACCAAATAAAAGAAAATTTCCCACCACGAAAAATGTCCCCACCCCAGTACGATAATCACATCAGAGGAAGAAGTTTCAATCCCAGATATAATCGAAGCGATGAGCCTCTTCAAGGTGGTTATAGACCAAGACAACCCTTTAGGTATAGAAGAGATCATGACAGACATCCTTCCGAGAGGGGAAGTTTCGATGATAGAATGTTAGGCAATAAAAATATTGAAGGTTCAAGAATTTCAGAACCACCTCAGAATTTCGGGAAGCCAGGATGCGTTGTTGCTCTCGCCAATATTCCATATGCAGCAACAACTGAGGATATTTTAAATTTCTTTAAAGACTTTGATGATCTTCAGCCCGAAAACGTCATTAGACGGTATGATGAAAGGAACAGACCGACAGCAGATTCACGAGTTTCTCTTCATTCTCCAGAAGATGCAATTAGGGCTGTTGAAACTCTTAACCATAGGTATATTCTTGGGAGGCCTATATATGTTAACCTTGTAAATAATTAATGTTTCACCAAATTTTCTTGCGAGTGTTTGTACGGGCGTCTATAAACTCTAAGAACTACTTTTGAATGACAATAGTGAGGGACAAAATTAGTTATCATATTTTCAGTTCAGTTCTCCAAAGCATTTCAAAAACTTGTTCCATAAAATTCAAAAACAAATTTCTTTTTCAGGATATTAAATTTTAAAAACCATGTACATTTATTTAGATATTAAATATTACAATCATTTAATTAAATTTCTAAACCTTTACTCATTAAAAATTTACAAAAATCAA
Source organism: Armadillidium nasatum (assembly GCA_009176605.1). Taxonomy (NCBI): domain Eukaryota; kingdom Metazoa; phylum Arthropoda; class Malacostraca; order Isopoda; family Armadillidiidae; genus Armadillidium; species Armadillidium nasatum. Next base: position 10,762 of record SEYY01000346.1, read on the forward strand.
TATTTATAATTATAGTCCTCTACTTCGTGGACCTTCGTGTTCGCTTGTTCCATGAAAAGTTTGCGGCATAACTTTTAGCGCGAGGAGCTTTTTGTGGCGGTTTCTGCATCTCCCAAGCCCAACCATTTTTTTCACAAAATGCGATAGCTTCTTCTTTACAATCGAAATCTACCTGTTAATAAAATATTTTAAAATTATCATCTTTTCCGTATATATATATATATATATATATATATATATATATATATATATATATATATATATATATATATATATATATATATATATATATATATATATATATATATATATATATATATATATATATATATATATATATATATATATATATATATATATATATTTTTTTTATAAAATAAAATGCGCGGACAATGCGACAGTGATAACAGGAACTGAAGATCTTCAGGAAACTGTGAATAGTTGGAATTATGTTGAACTCAATGGGAATGAGGATAAACAGAAGTAATGGTAATAGCAAGGGATAGAGAGAGAAGAGATAGTTTTGAACATGGGGGAGTTGGAGAGGACTAGACTTAAGCAGCGAATAAGCTTAAATACTTAAGAGTGGTGTTCGACGAAAAAGGAAGACTTGAAGACGAGCTGAGGCAGATTATAAGAAGATTCTCAAAGAATGTGGGAATGCTGTATCCACTACTAAAGGAGACAGGAACCAACAGAAGTGAAAGTACTAATATATAATACCATAATGAGACCAATATTGTTGGACAATGGATACACTGCATGAAGAGCAGAATTGAAGCCGCGAAATGAAAGGAATCAAGATTCATTAAGGAAGTATTGCTGAGAGAGAGGTTGAGAAGTGAACTGAAGAATAAACTTGGGGTGAAATCAATTTTGGAGTGTGTGTAAAGAAACCAGTTGAGATGGTTTGGTGACGTGAAGAAAATGGAGGAGGAAGAGATTCTGGAATGGAAACCAGAAGGAAGGAGACAAGTGGGAAGATCGAGGAAGAGATGGATCGAGGCGTAGCCAGAAACCATATAACGAAGGAGAAAGACACCGTTGATAAATTATTCCCAGATACAGTTATAAAAATTAAAGAACTCCAGAACTCTCACGACTATTGTTTACCCAATACGACTTGTGACACTGAAATCACTTAAAATGATGATTTCAAAAAAAGGAGAAGAATGTGCTAAAATCTGAAGTTCAGATAGTCGAAAACAACTGATATAGACCATAAAAAAATAATTCAATAAAATGTAAGACTAAAATTTAACAATTTTTTTTAACTCTACAGAGTTAGGAGATAAATAACAGAACAGACCAATATCAATAGTAGAATGAAGACAAGAGAACCTAAGTCACAAGGTAGAAAATTCGAAACACTTCAAATTAGACACACAAGAAACAACATCGTTGCCCACAACAACCATCTTTGGCTGAAAATTGAGAATAGAAACAGTAAGAAACAGAAAAAGGTTTGCTGTCGGAAAGTCTACACATCTGAACTTTGGTTAAGAATAGAGGTGAGGTCTAGAAGGAGAGGTGTTCAACAAAGTAAAAATTTGATCGAAGTCAGCGAATGTTGCAGAAATTAATGAAAAAAGGACTGTGTACCATGGCAACCCCGTGGCAAAATCTTGGTAACATCAACGCCATCACCGGAGGTCATCAACTTCCAAGAGGTGATGGGGGAGGGAGATGAGGGGTTATCTTTGAAAGTCGCCTCTCTTGGTTTCTAGAGGTCAGTTGTGTAGATGTCAAGTTTTAACGTCATCACACGCTCCTTTCGGTATAAAAAGAAAAAAAATGCACATGTGCACTGAAAATACTGAATTTTCCTTTATACATTAAAGTAAAATTAAATTTAAAAAAAAAATTTTTTTTCATTTTGAATAGTGCTTTCGGACTCGATGTGAACTAATATTTTATCAAAATTTCGAGTTCTGGGAATTTTTTAAAATTTTCATTTGGATTATAACATTTTTTCAAAATTTAATTCAAGTTTACTTAAAATCGAAATTGTCACCTGTAATTGTATATATATATATATATATATATATATATATATATATATATATATATATATATATATATATATATATATATATATATATATATATATATATATATATATATATATATATATATATATATATATATATATATATATATATCCCATCACCACTTGGGAGTTGGTGGCCTCCGGTTATGGGGTTGGCGTCACCAAGACCTCTATGCCGACTTGCCCTGGTGCACGGTCTTCGTTTTAAATTAATTTCTGCAACATTCGCGGTCTTTTTTCTAATCTCCACTTTGTCGAACACCACCTCTCTTCTTCTAGACCTCATCTCTTGTTCTTAACTGAAACTCAGGTGTCTGAGTGCTCTGACAGCAAACCCTACTCTGTTTCCTCCTACTGTCTCTATCCTCAATTTTCAACCAAAGGCGGATGTTGCGCATATGTGCGCAATGATGTTCTGTGTTCTCGTGTCTCTAATTTGGAGTCTTCTGAATTCTCTACTTTAGAGCTTAAACTTTCTTGCAACTCTACAACTAAATTCATTTGTTCTGTCTACTTATCTCCTAACTCTACAGACTATCCAAAATTCTTCGACTATCTTAACTCCAAAATAGAACACATTCTTTCTTCTTCTCCTTTTTCCGAAATCATCATTTTAGGTGATTTCAATGTTCACCACCGCCAATGGCTTTCATCTAGTTCTCATGATCCAGCTGGTGAACTCGCCTTCCAATTTTCTATCTAGAACAACCTTGAGCAGTTGGTGCATCTCCCTACCCGTATCCCTGACCGTCTTGGTGATGAACCCAACATTCTAGACCTTTTTCTAACTTCTAATCCTTCTCCTTATACTGTTAAACTCTTTCTTCCTCTGGGTTCGTCCGATCATCTTCTTATCTCAAGAACGAACCCCGCCGTCCAATTTCTTTAACCTCCGTTCTTTCTAAAGTTTTCGAATCTATCCTTAACAGGAAGATTTGGAAACATCTCAATTCTTCTAATCTTATCTCTGATCGCCAGTATGGCTTTCGTAAGAAACGCTCTACTGGTGATCTTCTTTCCCTTCTCTCTGACTCTTGGTCCTCCGCTCTTCGGCATTATCGGTGAATCTTTTGCTGTGGCGCTGGACATATTGAAGGCTTTCGATAGAGTCTGGCATAAAGCTTTGATTTCCAAACTTCCCTCTTTCGGAATCTATCCTTCTTTCTGTGGCCTTCTCTCTGATTTCCTTTCTGGTCGTTCTATAGCAGCTGTTGTAGACGGCCACCGTTCTTCTTTTAATTCTATTAATAGTGGCGTTCCTCAAGGATCTGTCCTATCCCCAACACTTTTTCTCCTTTTCATTAATGACCTTTCTCTCTATTACTTCATCTCCTATCCACTCCTATGCTGATGATTCCACCCTACATTACTCTTTTCATTTTGAAAGGCGCCCCTCCCAACAACAGTTAATAGAAGCAAGGAGGGTGGCCTTGGAGCAACTAACTTCTGATCCATCTCTCATTTCAAATTGGGGCAGAGAAAATATGGTCGTTTTCAATGCCTCAAAAACTCAATTCCTCCATCTCTCTACTCGACACAATCTTCCACACAACTACGATATCTTCTTCGAAAACACGGAACTAAAACCTTCATCTCTCCTTAATATTCTCGGTGTTTCTTTTTCTCGTGATCTTTCTTGGAAAGATCACATTACCTCTCTTTATAAACAAGCTTCTAAGAGGTTGGGTGTTCTGAGGCACCTTCAGTATTTCTTCACACCACCCCAGTTGCTTGCTCTGTGTAGGGGTGTTGTTCGTTCTTGTATGGAGTATGCGTCACACATCTGGCGTGGTTCCACTCATACATCTCTCCTGGAAAAGGTTGAGTCTAGAGCTTTTCGCCTTATCAACTCTCCTGCTCTCACCACTTCTCTCCAATCTCTTTCTGCCCGTCGAAATGTTGCGTCACTCTCTCTTTACTATCGCTATTACAATGGATACTGCTCTTTTGAACTCACTCGTCGCACACCTCCTCCACTGAGAAGGGTTCGTGCGACTCGTCTTTCTACACAGTCTCATCCTTTCTCTGTCCAACTCTCTGACCCCAGACTTAACCGCTATGCTCAATCTTACATGTACTCTACTGGTAAAGTCTAGAACAAACTTCCTTCATCTATTTTTCCAGCTTCCTATGACTTATGCACCTTCAAACGCCGTGTATCAGGTCATGTCGGCGTTTAATTTGACCAT
>SEYY01000346.1:21249-46249 GCA_009176605.1 Armadillidium nasatum
CATCCATGATCTCATATAAAAAAAAATAAAAAATTTTTAAATCAAGGTTCTGAAGATACTTTAATACAAATATTAATAATTTTTTTCCTATTGGGAATGCTGAAAAGGAAAGTGAATCGCAACAAGCCACATACTCTAATACAACATTCGGCTGGTAATTGATGCTATGACTCCCAATATGTTCGTGGCAACCTTCTGTAACGTGGAAAAGCATGTGCAGGCATGACTTGATAATGATTATCACTTCCAACACATTTTGTGATGTCTGTACAATTCTAACACACAAAGGTTTGTTTAGGGAAAATTTTATTAACTTTTGATCTGTACTTTGATATTTACAAAATTATTTCGACTGTTCTTGATGGAACTTCTACTTCATTTCCTGTTCACAGTGGTGTTCCTCAGAATTCTGTCTTGTCTCCTCTCTATTCCTACTTTTCATTAATGACCTTCTCAGCTACTCATCTAACCCTATCTATTCATATGCCGATGATTCGACTCTCCATTCTTCTACTCATTTCAAATCGGTTCCTTTTGCATCTAGAGTTGCCTCTCGTCTTCATCTTTCCAATTCCATTCTTGCTGATCTGAAGAGAATTTCCTAGTGGGGTCGTCTCAAATTTGTGAAATTCAACTTTTTAAAAACTCAACTTCTAAAAATCTCCCTCTGCAAGCCACCTCCTAACTTTTCTATTTTTTCGATGGTTCTCCTGTCTCTATAAACATCTTTGACCTTCACATGAACAAAAACATGGTCTTATAAACATCTTTGACCTTCACATGAACAAAAACATGGTCTTATAAACATCTTTGACCTTCACATGAACAAAAACATGGTCTTATAAACCTCACAACACAGTAGTTGCTCAGGCTGTCTCAAAGCTGGGAGTTCTGTTTAGACTGCGAAAACTTTTTTAATTCTTTGCAGTTACTCAAATTATACAAGGACCTTATCCTCCCTTGAATGGAGTACTGCCTGGAGTGGCTCAGGTTTCACCCATCTTTTGGGTAGGGTCCAGTCGAAGGCTAAAAGACATAAATTATTCCACTCTTTTTAATTCACATGATTCCTTTTCTTTGAGACGTGACATTGGTGCCTGTCTCTTTTCAATAGGTACTACAGCGACAAATGTTCGATGGAACTGTTCACTCATATACTTCCGTATTAACGATGGCCTCGTAGCACAAGGGGTGCATCGACTGCACATTAATTTTGTGTGGACATAGGCAACTCCAGGCTTGTCAGCTGTGAAGCCTCCTTCCTTCTAGCCACTTCTGATTTGTGGAATTCTCTCCCATCTTCTGTTTCCTACCGAATTTAATCTCAATTACTTTAAAGCCTACGTCTGCACAAACGAAATTTCCTTTAGGTGGAACTTGTAGGGTTTTTCATATTCTCTTATTAATTTAACACCCCTCCTTGAATAGGGCACTGCTCGTGAGTGGTGGTATTGTGTAATATAATATATATATATATATATATATATATATATATATATATATATATATATATATATATATATATATATATATATATATATATATATATATATATATATATATATATATATATATATATATCCGCATCTGTATTTTTTTTTATTTCACCTCTGGTGAGCAAAGGCCAGAGCCCTACTAAAATTTCCACCAGAGTTAAGGGAAAAGTCGGGAATCTGGTCAAATTAAAGGCTGAAATAACCTAATACACAGCGTTTGAAAGGTGTATAAGTCATAAGAAGTTATGAAAATAGATAGAGGAAGGAGGTGTGTTCCAGACTTTACCAGTAGAGTACATGTAAGATTGAGCATAGCGGTTAAGTCTGGAGTCACAAAATTAGATAGAGAAAGGATGAGACCGTGTAGAAAGACGAGATCCACGAGCCCTTCTCAATGGAAGGGATATGCGATGAAAGAGTTCAGAACAGAAGTGTCCGTTATAATAGCGATAGTATTGAGAGAGTGACGCAACAATTCGACAGGCAGAAAGGGAGTGGAGAGAATTAGTGAGAGCAGGAGAGTTGATAAGCCGAAAAGCCCTAGACTCCACATTTTCTTGGAGAACTGTATGAGTTGAACCACTCCAGATGTGAGGCGTACTCCATACAGGGGCGAATCAACACCCCTATACAGAGTAAACAACTTGGGTGGAGTGAAAAAATGCTGTAGGCGCCTCAGAACACAAAACCTCTTAGAAGCTTGTTTAGAAAGAGAAATAATTTTATCTTTCCAAGAAAGATCATGAGAAAAAGAAACACCAAGATTATTAAGGAGAGATGAAGGTTTGAGTTGTGTATTTTCGAAGAAGATATCATAGTTGTGTGGAAGATTGTGTGTCGAGTAGAGAGATGGAGGAATTGAGTTTTTGAGGCAATGAAAATGACCATGTTTTCTCTGCCTTAATTTGAAATGCGAGATTGATCAGAGGTTAGTTGCTCAAAGGCTACCCTCCTTGCATCTATTAACTGTTGTTGGAAGGGATGCCTTTCAAATTGAAAAGAGTAATGAAGGTGGAGTCATTCGCATAGGAGTGGATAGGAGATGAAGTAACAGAGAGAAAGTCATTAATGAAAAGCAGAAAGTGTTGGGGATAGAACAGATCCTTGAGGAACACCACTATTAATAGATTTATAGGAACGAATGGTGGCCATCTACAACACACGCTATAGGACGATAAGAAAGGTAATCAGAGAGAAGGATAGATCCAAAAGAGGGAAGTTTGGAAATCAAAGCTTAGTGCCAGACTCTATCGAAAGATTTCGATATGTCCAGCGCAACAACAAAAGATTCACTGAAATATTGAGCAGAGGACCAAGAGTCAGAGAGAAGGGGGAAAAAAAAAAGATCACCGGTAGAGCGTTTCTTACAAAAGCCATACTGGCGATTAGAGATAAGATTAGAAGAATTGAGATGTTTCCAAATCTTCCTGTTATGGATAGATTCGAAAACATTAAAAAGAATATATGGTAGTTAAAGAGTTGAGAGGGGTCCCTCTTTTTCGGCACAAGCTGAATGAGCGCACGTTTCCAGCAAGAAGGGAAGGTTGAAGTAGAAAGACAAAGACGAAATAGTTTACCAAGGCAGGATGCGAGCTCAGAAGCACAAGTTTTGAGAACCACAGAAGGGATACATCAGGACCGTACGACTTCTTAGTGTTAAGCTCAGAGAGAGCAGAAGTGACGTCTTTAGAAGAAATTACAATTTTAGGCATAAATGAGTTGGAGGGGGTTGAAGAAGTAGGAACAGCTCTGGAATCGTCTAAGGTTGAATTGGAGGCAGTTTCAGTGAAGAGTTTAGATTCAGAGGAAGGCAAAATGGCAGTTGAACCGTCAGTACATACTAGAGAAGAGAAAAAAGCAAAGTTAGAGTTGACATTTTTTGCAAAATGCCAGAAAGGTCGAGAGGAAGAGGAACCAGAAAGATTATTGTATTTGCGGTGGAGAAAAGTTTTTGGTATCTCGAAGAATAGATTTTGCACGATTCCAGGATGAAATATAAGTTGCGTGAGTTTTTGGAGCTTGAAGACGACGGTAATCCCTGAAGGCAGCATCCCTGCGAAGGATAGCACGAGAACAAGCAGAGTTAAACCATGGTTTGTTGGGTTTAGTAGAAGGGAAAGAATATAGAATGTAAGCCCCATACCATAAGAGAATTACCTTGGTTATGCGCTCTACACACTCTGAGGGACCCCCTCCCATGGAAACAATAATCACTCCATGGAAAATAAGAAAAGTACAACCGCAAGTCAGACCAGTTAGTTGTACCGAAATGCTAGAAACGTCTCCTCGATGAAGGCGGGGACCATTCTTGCGGAAGACTTGAAGAGACAGGACAAGATACAGAGATAAGATGATCGGATGAACCCAGAGGAAAAAAGAGTTTAACAGTGCAAGGATAAGGATTAGAAGTTAAGAAAAGATCAAGCATGTTGGGTTCATCACCAAGACGGTAGAGAGATGGACCAACTGCTCAAGGTTATTCTGGATAGAAAATTGGTAGGCGAGTTCACCAGATGGATCATGAGAACTAGATGAAAGCCATTGGTGGTGGTTAACATTGAAATCACCTAAAAAGATGATTTCAGAGAAAGAAGAAAGAATGTGTTCTATTTTGGAGTTAAGATAGTCAAAGAATTTTGGATAGTCATGTGAAGAAGAGGAAGGTTGTGACGAGCATCGGCACTCCAATGTGAGGCCTATCGAGACTGTCCCAGTCAAAATAAATAATAATAAGTCTAATACTAGTACATATCCTATCCCTACTTATCAGTTCATTCATGCAAAGTAAGATACAAATAAAACTAAGCTACTACATATATTTAGTAAACCTAACTAACACCTACAACTAATTACACATGCGACATGCAATGAAACACCCACTTCAAAACTAGCAGTTAGGCTTAGTCACAAGCTGATCTAAAATTTATAGGCTTGGTCACAAGCTGCTCTAAAAAATAATATACTGTATACCCTTCAATTTGGCTTAATCAAGTTATACTATATGATACCTAAACCATCCATATATCTATCTAGCCCCTTCTTAAATGCTGCAAGAGAATCACAGTCAACAATCTCCTGTCGCAAGCCATTCCAAAAATTAACAACCCTATTACTGAAAGAGTATTTTCTTACATTGAGATGGAATGACTTCTTTTAATTTTCTTATCATGTCCTCTAGTTTCTCTTCCATGGTCCACTATAAAGTATTTTTCAATCTCTGTATTACTGTCAGATGCAAATTTTTTGCAACCTTGTATCATATCCTCCTCTGAGAAATCTCCTTTCAATTGAGAACATTCCTAGCTCTTTTGACCTCTCCTCATAGCTCTTACTCTCTAAGCCAGAAATCAACCCTGTTGCTCGAAGATGTACTCTCTTCAAGCATGTCTTTTCTTAAATGTGGAGCACAAATTTTTCATCTGACAATATTTTCAAACTCAAATCATGAAACATAAAATAAAATATACTATAAAGCATACATAATCAATTCACAATATCAAAATGTTATTGTAAATTTCTTCAACCAAAAAAAAAAAAAAAAAATCCACATTTTCACACATCCAAACACACTTTAAAAAATCATAAACTGTCCAAATCTTACTCCAAGTACTCCAGCATTTTCCTTGAGAACATTCTCAAATATAAACATATAACCACAGCAAAATTTCAAATTATTGATATACAAACACTTCAACAGATATTACAACTTCAACACTTTCACACACCTTAGTTATACTATATGATACCTAAACCTAACTAATGAAATACAACTAATTACACATGCGACATGCAATGAACCAACACCCACTACAAAACTAGCAGTTAGGCTTAGTCACAAGCTGATCTAAAATGTATAGTCAATATAAATATGCCAAAAATATGAATATTCCAAAATCACTTTGGCATATCCAAATCTTTAATTTTCATTATATGTAAATTAAATAAATGTGAGGCAAAATAAGAATCTTACCTATGAAGATTATTAGTCCCAGATTGCATCGAATTTTTAGTTGGAACTTTAATGAGAACTTTTCTTGTTTTAATATGCTCTTCAGGAACTCCTGAGATTGGAGTGATGTCAATCTGGAGGAGGGGGAGGAAAATCTTTTAGATTAATATACAAGTGATACAGACACTTTTTAACATACTTTGTTATTTTACAGTAATTATGTAATTAATATATGCTAAATGAATGTGCACTGGAAACTTAGGCTGCAACTCTGAATCTGGCTCTGGATAGTTAATTCTACTTTGCATACAGATCTATACAACCTTGGCACTAGAAAAACAATTCCATGTAGTTAGAATTTTCCTGAAAATACTTTAAAATCATTCTAAATCAGAAATATCAAACAATGACGCAATAGGATCTTACTTCGATCACATGTTCTGCAGTTTCAATAATTTTAGATCCAGCTGAATCACTTTTCAAGAAAGATAGACTTTTTAGAATAGAACATTTTTAACTTTAAAAATGTTATTATTTTATCCTCATATATAGTAATCCCTTTATTAGCTTTCAAACACTCCACTTTAATAACTTCATATATAACTGTAGAAAATAATGATACACATCAGTAATGGCCAAATACTCATATAAAATGAAAAAAAATTTTTGTGAATGTATTGTATATGATATATATATATATATATATATATATATATATATATATATATATATATATATATATATATATATATATATATATATATATATATATATATATATTTTTTTTTTTTTTTTTTTATTCATTCATTCATTCATTCATTCATTACACCATTTCCCGCATGATGCAGGGTGGAGTCGACTGCAAGAAAATTCCTGCAGTCGTACATGGGAAGACAAAAAAAAATGGTTAAAAGGAATCCCAACCCCTAGAACCATGCGAAGAACTAAGCTTCATGATCCAGCCTTGTCGCCCAATCCAAACTCGTTTTTAAATTTTATATTGGTATTCCTTCTGCAGTTCTCAAAAATTGTGCATCCGAGCTTGCACCCAGACTTGGTAAACTATTTCCTCTTTGCCTTTCTACTTTGACCTTCCTTTCTTGCTGGAATTGTGCGCTCATTCAACCTGTGCCGAAGAAGAGGAGCCCCTCTGAACCCTTTAACCACCGTCCTATTTCTTTGACCTCCGTTCTTTCTAAAGTTTTTGAATCTATCCTTAACAGGAAAATTTGGAAACACCTTAATTCTTCTAATCTTATCTCTGATCGCCAGTATGGCTTTCGTAAAGAACGTTCTACTGGTAATCTTCTTTCCCTACTTTCTGACTCTTGGTCCTCCGCTCTTCGGGGTTTCGGTGAATCTTTCGCTGTGGCGCTAGACATATCGAATCCTTTGATAGAGTCTGCCACAAAGCCTTGATTTCTAAACTTCCCTTCTTTCGGAATCTATCCTTCTCTCTGTAACCTTTTCTCTAATTTCCTTTCCGGTCGTTCTATAACAACTATTGTAGACGGCCACCGTTCTTCCTATAAATCTATAAATAGTGGTGTTCCTCAAGGATCTGTTGTATCTCCAACTATTTTACTAATTTTTAATAAGGATCTTCTCTCTATTACTTCGTCTCCTATACACTCCTATGCCGATGACTCCAAAATTCATTACTCCTTTCAATTTAAAAGACGTCCCTCCCAACAACAGTTGATAGATTCAAGAAGGATGGTCTTGGAGCAACTGACCTTTGAACTTTCTCGTATTTCAAATTGGGGCAGAGAAAACATGGTCGCTTTCAATGCCTCAAAAACTTAATTCCTCCATCTTTCTACTCGACACAATCTTCCACACAACTATGGTATCTTCTTCGAAAACACTCAACTCAAACCTTCATCTGTTCTCAATATTCTCGGTGTTTCTTTTTCTCGTGATCTTTCTTGGAAAGATCACATTATTTCTCTCACTAAACAAGCTTCTAAGATGTTGGGTGTTCTGAGGCGCCTTCGTGGTTTTTTTACGCCACCCCAGTTGCTTGCTCTGTATAGGGGTGTTGTTCGTCCCTGTATGGGGTACGCCTCGCACATCTGGGGTGGTTCCACACATACAGCTCTTCTCGAAAAGGTGGAGTCTAGGGCCTTTCATCTTATAAACTCTTTTGCTTTTACTTACTCTCTCCAATCTCTTTGTTCCCGTCGAATTGTTGCGTTCCTTTCTCTATACTATCGCTATTACAACGGACATTTCTCATCTGAACTCTCACGTCGCATACCTCCTCCATTGAGAAGGGCTCGTGCGACACGACTTTCTACACAGTCTCATCTTTTCTCTGTCCAATTCTCCGACCCCAGACTTAACCGCTGTGCTCACTCTTACATGTACTCTACTGGTAAAGTCTTGAACACACTCCCTTCTATTTTCCCAACTTCCTTTGACTTGCACATTTTTAATTGGCGTGTGTCGGGTCACGTCGGCCATTAGCGACCAGATTCATAATGTTCCTCATTTCTGGTGGAATTTGGTGGGCCTCCGGCCTTTGCTCACCAGATGAGACAAAAAAATTTATATATATATATATATATATATATATATATATTATTATTAAATGCTATTTGTTTGAAGAGAGATATAGCCTAAAAAACTTTGGGAATTTATGAAATTTGGTAAAAAAATTGACCGTCTACAAGGCTATATCTCAAAACCAACGAATCGCATTGAATAAAGTATAGAGAGGAATTTGTATCCCCATCCCTCCTCTATACACCCACCAAAAATAAATGTTATAGTTGTAGTTTTAATTGTTTTAATTTTTTTGTCCGAAAAGGTGGATTTTTTTTTCAAAAAAAAATTTTTTTAATAGCTATTCAGTTTTCGGCTTATAACATTTTTCCTGTAACTCTAGGAACAAAAGTCTGTTACAAGTTTTTGTTGCCAGTAGAATTCTGAATATACAGTACAAATTTCAGGTCATTCCAAAAAGTGGTTTGGCCTCGCCATTCATTTGAAAAGGGTAAAAAGAAGAAGAAAATTTTTTTTAATAGTTATAGACTCAAGAAAACACTAAAAAACGAGAAAAGCTATATACACTGAAAATTTCAGGAGAATCGGCTGAAAATTAAAAAAAAAAAAAGATGAAATTGGATTGTCCTCTTAAGTATAATTTCCCATTTTAACCCCAGCTGGCAAACCCCGGTTTTCCCTAATTTTTAGCCGGGGCCGGGGTCATTAAAAATGGCCGGGGTTCCCCGGTCGGTTCCTATAAATATATATATATATATATATATATATATATATATATATATATATATATATATATATATATATATATATATATATATATATATATATATATATATATATATATATATATATATATATATATATATATATATATATATATATATATATATATATATATATATATATATATATATATATATATATATATATATATATATATATATATATATATATATATATATATATATATATATATATATATATATATATATATATATATATATATATATATATATATATATATATATATATATATATATATATATATATATATATATATATATATATATATATATATATATATATATATATATATATATATATATATATATATATATATATATATATATATATATATATATATATATATATATATATATATATATATATATAAATCAGTAATGAAAAATATATAGTGAAATTGCCTATTAATTGTTCAAGGTTAAAGAAAACGATTTAGTTCGTTTCAAGGAATATTTCTTGTTTGTTTGTTTCTTACAGTAACGTATGTAATTCAGTATATATATATATATATATATATATATATATATATATATATATATATATATATATATATATATATATATTATATATATATATATATATATATAAACAATATCTTATTTTTGAAGGAAATTTGATATTTTTTAAATATCGATATTTTTTTTATATATCGGCATTCCTAGTTTAAGTATTAACTTTTAATTAGCATAAATAGTAATAAAATTTGGCTGATTAAATAATAAACTGAAATATAAGCCCAAAATTGTTTTTTAAGAAAAATGATGAAGCGCAAATTGGTAAGCGCTGTCGTAGCTTATAATAGGTATTACGACAAAATAAGCTTTGCGTTTGTATAGTTAAATATTGCTTGTACGAGAATTGCGTTGTGTTTGCTTATAAGTTCTTATTTCAGGTTCTTTTATTTGCAGATGATAATATAAGAAGTAAATGGCTATATTCCAGAACCAGCGTTATCAGTTCGTCAACATTAACAGACCTTGAATCTTTATACTTTAATCCATTTAATCAAAATAACTTGCGTAGTGTTTCCTTTATCCTTACTACTTTATATTCCTTGTCTTTTTAGTTCGCTAACAACTCGTAATAATTCGTAATTAACTCTCTATTTTATATGTACTTCACGATTTTAACTAAATCAAAAGATTTAGTAAAGAAAAACACCAATTGAGATAACTGCATAAAATAATTGGAACCTCTTAAAATTATTTGCCAATATCGAAAATGTATTGTAAAGACGTCAATGTATAGACTAATTTAATTATTCAAAAGTGTTTCAAAATTTTGAAAATTATTTCAAAACTCTAAGTAAGTAAATCATTCAAAAATATTTAAAGGATTGTTATAGTTTACATCTATCAAAACATTTAAAAGAACTTGTTCTTGATGTAAAAAGAATTCGCAAACTATTTCAAAGTGGTTATATTGTAAACTTATCAAAATATTTTAAAGTAAATAATGTTTATGAAAAACAAAAATCAAAAACTATTTCAAAGTTATCACAACTTAAACCTATCGAAAAATATTTTAAAGTAACTAATGTTTATGAAAAACAAAAAAATCAAAAACTAATTTCAAAGTTGTTATAACTTAAACTTATTCGAAAAATATTCAAAGTAACTAATGTTGTTTATGAAAAACAAAATTCGTAAATTATTTCAAAGTTGCTATAGATTAATTAAACTTATCGAAAATATTCAAAGTAAACACTGTAGTTTATGAAAAACAAAAACAAAAAATTCAAAACAACTATCTTAGTTATAGAAGGTTCAAAGCAAACAAAACTAAAATCTCAATCTTATTTCATAATCAAAGTAAAAACTTTAATTCAATGTCATTGATTAATTATTACAAATGTATAAGTTTACCTTGAACTATAATACAACTTATTTACAATTAAGTCACAAATTCAAAGTCTAAATTCTTAAATTACAGTTCAAAATCAAATCCCAATACTATGCTTAACTTAAATTAAGTTCTCAATTAATTATTATCTTTAATATCAATCAAGATTAAATACAAAAGTTCTGTCTTATTTATTCTTCAAGCTATAATTATCAAATTGTATTGCAGAGTTATTTATCAAACTTTACTTTAACTTAATTAAGTGTTTACTTAATACTTGTAGAGCTGATTATCAAACTTATTTTGACTCAATGGAGTACTAATTTATTATAAAACGAATTATCAAACTCACTTTGACTCAACTGAGTGCTAACTATTACTTGTAGATCTAATTATCAACCTTACTTTGACTCAATCGAGTGCTAACTTATTATTTGTAGAGCGAAGTATTAACCTTACTTTGACTCAACTGAGTGCTAAGTATTAACCTTACTTTGACTCAACTGAGTACTAAGTATCAACCTTACTTTAACTCAATCGAGTGTTAACTTATTACTTGTACTTATATAAGTAACTATCAAAGTTACTTTGTCTTAACTATACTCTATTTCTTAAGAATATAAACGAACTTAATATTTCAATATTATATAAGTAAAAATTCTTTTACTTATTTTCTGATAATTATATAACTTACAATGTTATATTTGTTTGGAAATATTCCAACTTTCTAAATCACTAATATAAATTCAAGAGGACTTTATGTGGCAAAATCAGAACAGGAATGATTTGCCTCTTTCAAATATTTTCCAGACTGAATTTCTGGCAATCTAAGAGGTTGCCATTTTTTAATTTCAACCAATCGGGAGGCTTTAATTTTAGCGAGTTGTTAAAATTTGTATTCTTTTTCCTTTTCTGGCAACGTGGTAATGGACTCTGTTTTTATTTATTTACTCAAAATCTTCGCCACCATTTTAAGTGATTTATTTTTCTTATCTTTTGTATTTTTGGATACTTTCTTTAATAATTTTCATCTTTTTATATCGTTTTCGTAATTCACGAACAAAATATATATTATGCTTGACTTGATTTTCTCTCTTCAAATTTCATAATTTTCTGTTTGTTTGAACTTGTAGCCCTAAGCCTGAGTTTAGGCTAGACCTAATTTACTCGCTATTTATGTTATATTTTCCTTATTTCTTTCTTGTCTGACTCTCTCTATCTCTCCTATTCTTATCAATTTACATATTCCTTATATCACCACCATTATAATCCACTTCTGTTATGCTTTCACCTCAGGGTTAGGGTGGCTTCTACCACACCTCCCCTCTAAAGCTGTAATTTATTATCTGAGATGGTAGCAGGAGTGGATATTTTCCAAAGGTAGGCATCGTTCATCCCTTCTGTCTCAACCATTCTGAAGTTTTCATTTGATCTGTTCTTGGTATTTGTACTGAATCTTATCCTAGCCTCTGGACATCTCGGTGGTGCTTTGATTTCCGACTTACATATTCATAACAGATTCTTTCTCTTACTGATTGGAAGAAATAAACAAGCATTAACAATTATGAAATCAATATATGCCCTATGGGTCATTCCAAGTCACTTCAACACGACAAAAACCCTGACCCCTTTCGATTTGTATAAAAAGTGGCACACTAATAGATCTTGTTGAGAAAATATGAATGGCGTTTATTGCAGGTCTCTAGCTCATACGGTTCAGAAGATATGACCTTTGAAACTTTGGTCAAAAATGTCAATTTTCAGAGAGTAGTCCGAGGTCAAAATACAATATCTCGGCTTCTATGGCACTTAGAAGCATCGTGTAAAGACCATTTAAAAGATCTTGAATAGCGGTACAACATTTATTTAGATGATTTTGACCTCGGAGGTCAAATAAAAAATTTGACCTATTGTGACCTTGACCTTGACCTTGAAAAAAAAACCTCCTCTTCGATTTTTTTCAAACTTTGCTGAATTATTGTTATATATGTATATTTTAATTTTTTTAATGAATTATTTTTGGTTTTGGCTTGGTTTAGAAAATATAAGCAATTTAATAAGTACAAATATCACATTTTTCACTTTTTTGCGATTTTTATCTCATTCAATGTATAGTTCCAACATTTCCATTTCTCTTTCTCTTTCTCTCTCATATATATATATATATATATATATATATATATATATATATATATATATATATATATATATATATATATATATATATATTATATTATATTTACACTTAATAAAATTATCTATAGTTCACAGTACACAAGATAGCCTCTTTATATACACAAAATAAAGAAAAAAAAAAAAAAAGAGTAATGGTTTAAAACAACCAAAGATTTGAAAGTGGAAAAGCGTTTTACTGTGAAATTTATCACACTACTGACATATTTTCTTTTCCCAAAGTGAATATTAAATATTAAAATTTTATAAAAAAAAAAAATATATGATAATCTCATAAACCATTAAGGTCTCTCTTGTCTATATTTTCTACCTGATAGGTATAGAGATTATAACTCCAGATTAGCACTAGGCAATAAGGCCCTAGACCGGCACCTGTGAGAATTATAAATAATTACCCCAGTGCCTCACCTTAGTTTAAATGATCTAAAAATATAATAATGAATAATAATAATAAAAAACACAAAGAATATAACCTACTCTTGAAAGGGTAATATGCCTTCTTGAAGAATAACAACCTGTTTGAATAAGAATAACCTGTTTTTAATTATTGCCCGAAATGGGAACAATAGCTCATAAGACTTTTCATTAGCACAAGTGCACTCAATAAATAATAATAATAAAAATAAATTTAACATAGAAGAATAACATTAACGTATCTAAACAAATAAACATGTTAACATCAATCTCCCTTCACGCTCTCCAGTCTAGGACATGGCACATGCACATTAAT
Source organism: Armadillidium nasatum (assembly GCA_009176605.1). NCBI lineage: Eukaryota > Metazoa > Arthropoda > Malacostraca > Isopoda > Armadillidiidae > Armadillidium > Armadillidium nasatum. The sequence continues at coordinate 34,772 of SEYY01000346.1, forward strand.
ATTGTGGATCCCAAGCACAGTCAAAATCAAACAGCATAACAGCAAAGCAACAAGCAGGTAAGACTATATTCCTCAGAGAATACCCCATGCAATCTGAAACGAGAAAAATATACTCGGCAGCAGCCAGCCCCTTACAATATATATATATATATATATATATATATATATATATATATATATATATATATATATATATATATATATATATATATATATATATATATTATATATATATATATATGAGAGAGAAAGAGAAATGGAAATGTTGGAACTATACATTGAATGAGATAAAAATCGCAAAAAAGTGAAAAATGTGATATTTGTACTTATTAAATTGCTTATATTTTCTAAACCAAGCCAAAACCAAAAATAATTCATTAAAAAAATTAAAATATACATATTTAACAATAATTCAGCAAAGTTTGAAAAAAATCGAAGAGGTTTTTTTTCAAGGTCAAGGTCAAGGTCACAATAGGTCAAATTTTTTATTTGACCTCCGAGGTCAAAATCATCTAAATAAATGTTGTACCGCTATTCAAGATCTTTTAAATGGTCTTTACACGATGCTTCTAAGTGCCATAGAAGCCGAGATATTGTATTTTGACCTCGGACTACTCTCTGAAAATTGACATTTTTGACCAAAGTTTCAAAGGTCATATCTTCTGAACCGTATGAGCTAGAGACCTGCAATAAACGCCATTCATATTTTCTCAACAAGATCTGTTAGTGTGCCATTTTTCATAAAAATCGAAAGGGGTCACGGAAAAAATTGCCAAATTTTGGTTGAAGTGACTTGGAATGACCCCTATCTCTTTTTAAAATGACTTTAAACTGAGTTTATCTTTACGGTTTGATAACTAATTTACTTTAATCACGAAATTATCAATTAAAAATACAAACTTTATTTAAAATTTTTAAACTTGATTAACTTTACTAAAACTTTCATTAACTTTTAAAATGATTATGAAATTATCGTATTTAACTGAAATTAATTATTTTATTACTTAATTGAATAATCTATGATTCAAAACCAGAAAAACTGAACGATACTTCCTGTCCAATATCTGTTTCAATTTCTTCCAATTCCATCAATTCTCTCCATATTCTTGACGGGTCACATTTTGTATCATATCTTGTTACAACTATTGGTTCTTCGTAACTTCCAGCATGTAATTCATCCCGAATCCACGGTTCCATATTGTAAGTGGCATGATATTGAGACACTGCTGATTGTTCATTTGTACTGAGCGAGTTGAATCTTTCTGATTCTCGGGGTACTTCGCTACTAGTGTCTTGGTCATGATGTAATTGGATATTATACTTGAATACTTTCTCCCAGTTCACTCTAAACATGGTTTGGTTTTCGTTAGTAAAGCCTTCAAAATCATGTTGGGAGATATCACTCTTGTTGTCTTCTAAATCGTTTTCTTGATTGACTCCTTTTAGATCTTCAGGAGTTTCATGCCACTTTTTAAGATGCTTGTGATGTATTTTATATAATATCGTATTTCTATACTGGTGTTGAATGTCATACATCACACCATTTTCATATGTCTTGATTACTTTGTATGGACCATGGTATTTTTTAGCTAGTTTATTTTCTACATTATGACCTTTAAGAATGTTTTTCTTGAGGACTAATTCATTTAACTTGTATGGTTCATAATCTTGCTGTGTCTTTCCCCAAATCTTGTCTTTTACCTGATTCTTTTCAACATTGCTCAAAAAGATGTTAGCTGGAGTCTTTCCCAATTCTCGGTGATACGTATGATTGTATACCGCTACGATATCGGGTAAGCTTGTATCCCATTCATCTAAATTATCAATCATTCTAAACATGTTGAGTAAGGTCTGGTTTACTCTTTCTACGAGGCCATTTGTCTGCGGCATGTTTAGCTACGGAACAACGGTGTTTTATTTCTTTGGTCTTCAAAAATTCTTCAAACAAATGATTGGTAAACTCTTTTCCGTTGTCTGATTGCAACCTTTTTAAAGGATCTTTTAAAAAGGTTGCAATCATATTTTTAAATGCTGTTAGTACCGTAGTTGCTGTTTTGTCTGGAATGGCCACGGCAGATGTCCACTTGGAATACATGTCAACAGCGACGAGAATATACTTTTGGCCGGATTTTGTTCTAGGCATTTCCATTAAATCAATAGCGACCACATCAAAAGGTTTTTTCGCTTGTATTCTAAAAGTTGGTGGTCGCTTTTGTCGAGCTGGTAATATTTTCTGCTGCTGACACTTGATGCATACACGGGTAATTTGTTCACTTATAGTTCGTAAATGAGGACTCCAGGTTATTTCTTTCATCTTGTTTATTATCTTATCTCGTCCTGGATGATAATTATTCTTGTGATAATCGATGATCAGGTTTTTTAAGTCATCATACCCGATAAGTGGAACATCTTTTCCATTTTCTTCATAATACAAAATTCCATTCCTCTCAACTATGTTTCTTAAAAATCTTATATATCTTTTTAAATATCTTGTCCTTTTGAGTTCTTGTATTTGTTCTTGAACAGTATTATTTTCTTGTAAAATCCTTTTCAAATCTTGTAGACAAGTATCCTCAATTTGTCCTTTACGAATTTCTTCTACTGGTTGTTCTTCATTTCTTATGTATTTCAATGATGATTTCCTGCTGGGCAATTCCTTGATTTCTTCGTGTTGAGTCATAGATTCCATAGTGGTGTTAAGAGAACTTGAATCTTCTGAACCATCTATTTCAACTTCACTATCTTTTTCCTTTTCTTCCTCAGTGTCTATTTCAAACAATACTATTTCTTTTACTAAATTCTTATCTTCACAATTTAAATCTATCAAATTTACTTCTGTAACTCGTTCTCCAAACGCTAATTCTGGTCTTATCTCTTGAAGTAAATTAAAGTGTATTCCATGTACACTCAACAAATAACAGGTTCTGGCTCCTTCTGCGTTATAAGATATAGCTTGTTCTTTATTATGGTAGACCTTAATATGAATATTATAAATTCTGGCGCAGGCTTCTACTATTTCAGAGCTAACTAGGGTACCGGAGATATTCATTCTGTTTAAATTTTGTCTCGTTTGCTTATTATCTATTAAATCATGTCTTTAAATTATTTCTTACTTCGTTGACAGCGCGTTCTCGGACAACCTTATGAGCTTTTTCGTCGTGGAATAAGAAAAGTGCCACTGCTACAAACAAAGAATTTCCGCCACCTTTTACCTCCTTTTCTCTAAATCCTACTGGTATAATATCTTCTTCGATTTCTACTTCTTCAACATTCTCTGGTACGCATCTTGATAAGAAATCGCTGATATGATTGAATTTTCCAGGTAGGTACTTAATGTCAAAGTTATATTCGGATAAGTCTGTCAAAGTCCTTGCAATTCGTGCATTTACTCCTGCCATGTTGTGCAGATACGTTAGGGGTTGGTGATCTGACCAGATGACAAACCTTCGGCACATTAAGAATGTACGAAACACTTTCACTCCCCATCTTAAGGCAGCTAGTTCTTTCTCAAGGGTACTATAATTTCTCTGTGCTGTTCCAAAACACATTGATGCATAAGCTATGATTTTCTGTTCACCCTCTTGCCATTGCTTTAAACACGCTCCAGCTCCTGTTCCAGAGGCATCTACATACAGTTCTAACGGTTTTTTACTTTCGTAGTCAGGAAAGGCTAATATGGGTGGACTAATTAGAGCTTCTTTCAATCTCTCAAAACTTTCCTGACATTCCTGAGTCCATTTAATACTTTTTCCTGTTGTTAACTGGGACAAAGGTTTCATTAGCTTAGCAGCATCTGGTATATGTCTCCTGTAGTAGTTTACGCTGCCCAAGAAACTCTGAACTTGTTTTACTGTTTTGGGTACAGGAGCTTTTTGTATTGCCTCTATATTTTCCGTTAATGGCAACAATCCTTCCTCACTAACTTCTTGGCCTAAAAACTTTACTTTTCTTCGGAATATGTTGCATTTTTCAGGCTTTATTTTTAAATTGAACTCACGCAGCTTGGTTAAGACTTGACTTACGTTTTCAAGATGTTCTTCAAAATTTCTCCCTAAGATCAAAATATCGTCCAAGTAGGCCATAACTTGGGTTTTTGATAAATCTTGTATCATAAGGTTGACGAGACGTTGAAACGTTGCTGGTGAATTACATAGCCCAAAAGGTAATCGTACGAATTCTAGATGTTTAGAAGATGTTGTAAACGCAGTATATTCCTTTGATTTTTCCTCCATGGGCAAGTTGTAGTACCCTTTCGTCATATCCAGGAGACTAAAATATGAACTGCCTTTTAAATTGTAAATGCAATCGTTTACAGAAGGAAGCGGAAAACTGTCCTTAACTGTCCTCTGGTTGAGGGCCCTATAGTCTATACAGACCCTTATCTTGCCATTTTTCTTTACAATAGGGACAATAGGACTACTCCATGGACTCTTAGATGGTTGAATTATTCCTTGCTGCTCCAACACTTTCAATTCTTCATCCATTAGTTCCTGCACCTTTGGGTTAAACCGCCTTACTTTCTGACGAATGGGTGTATAATCATTTAATTTAATTCGATGTTCCATTTTTTTAGTATATCCCACGTCATTATCATCTTTACTGATGATATCTCGGAAATCTTTCTAAGGTGTTACATACTAAATCTTTTTTGTTCTTCCGTAAGGTCGGTTTGATCTAAATTAAATCTATCTTTCCAACTTATTTGTTGTTGATCTTTTTCTGATTCCTCCTTTTGAAGTTCTCCTATTTCTTGAAGTGTTTTTCCATCTCTGATCAATTCTATTGTGAGTATTTCTAAATCGTTCTTATTAATTTTGTATGTTTCATCTCCTAAATTCATGATGTTTACGTAAGCTGTTTCTCCGTTGTTTACAGTGTTAGAGATGAACAATCCACTATTTCGAAATTTTTCTAATCCTTGGACTTCAGTACTATATAGGTATGGTTCTTCAATCTGGTTAGGCCATATTAGTTCTACTTTATGTATATGTCCAGGTTTGATGTGGGCATTCTTCTTTAATTTTAATCTAAAATTACTAATTGGAACTGAATTGTATCTAAAATTGCATACTATGATGTCTTTATTGTTATCTTTTCTACAAATTAATCTATTATTTTCAAAATCTATTTCCAAAAAGTACTTTTTCAAAAATTCTATGCCAAGGATCATCTCCTGAGTCACTTTACTACTCACAATGAATTGCTCTTTCTTTATCTGATATTGTCCTATTTTAAATGCTAAGTTAACTTCTCCTTCTGTTTTTTCGATATCCCCGTGGACTCCTGTCAATCTGATATTCGTATCTTGTAACTTTACATTTAATAATTTAGCTATTTCAGCGTTTATTACATTTAGTTGTGCCCCTGTATCTACTAGGGCACGTATCTTAGCTCCCTGTACATTGACTTCTAAATATAACCTTCTATCATTTTCTTTAGGTACAAGATTTGTTGTTACTCCTTTAATACTAGCCTGTTCAAATAAGGGTTCTTCTAAACCTTTCTTTGGCTTACTATTCCTATTTTTAAAATCCATGCAGTCTTTCATAAGATGTTCACCACTACAGAATGGGCATTGCAGTTGTTTAATGTAAGAAGGTTGTTCTCTTCTTTCTGTTCTGTCTAAATTAAGATTTTGTTCTTTATTTCTTGCTTTACCCATTTGTTTTCTACAATCTTTAATCTGATGTCCTTGTTTACCACAACAGAAACAACTCTTGTTCTTCTTATAACATTCTGTTTCCAAATGTCCTATTTTTTCACAAAAATTGCATGTTTTATCCTGTCTTCTTTCTATATTTACTATTTGTTTCTCGTTTCTGGATGTTTCTTGTTCTTGTTCTTCAGGATGTTTTTCTGTTTGTTTTCGATTCCTTGGGTTTCTTCCAAAACACATCTCTGCATTACTAGCCAGTTCTATAATTCTTTCTACCGTTACTCCTGGTTCTGACAAAGCCGTATATTTGACACTGGCTGCAGCTTCTTGATTTAATGCATCCAAAACTTTTAACTTTGTCATTTCTTTAAATATTCGATGTTTCACATCCATTCCCGCTAGTCTAGCTAATTTATTTAAACGCATAGCGTAATTGTCGATGTTTTCATCTTTTTGTCTGGTTGCATTCAGATACTTCTCTATTAGTTTATCTTTATTAGCTGCAGCTCTCTGTCCTATAATTTTAAGTTTTTCTTTTACTTGATGGTAAGGTAGTCTTCCACCAACGATGCTTTCAAAAGCGTCCAGTATATCTCCTTCAAGAAATTGATGTAGTACTCGACTCCATGTATCTGGCACACTTGGATACATATGGTTACAGTAGATCTCAAAATCTACCAAAAATTCCTCAAAATCATGCCCTCTTTCCATACTAAACTTCAAAGGTGGTGGTACAATATTACGTCGATAATAAACTTGGCTGTTCACAAATGGGTCATGTAGTGTGTATCTTGCTGTTGAGGTATTTGAGGTTGACTTGTATCCGCTCTGCTTCTTGTATATAGCTGACTAGTTATGTCATGTTGATGTGTTGGTGTTGCAACATCTTGTTCTTGCTTTGAGGTCTGTTGTTGTTCATCCATTTCCAGCATTTGTTCTGGTATATCCAAAATAAAATCCATATTTTGTTTATCTAATTCGTTTCTATTGTTTTCGTAAATTCTTGTAAATGGTCTTTTATTCTTAGCACCAGGTATGTTAGGTGACTAATCCTGGTCACGGCACCAAAAAGTTATGTCGTAGCTTATAATAGGTATTACGACAAAATAAGCTTTGCGTTTGTATAGTTAAATCTATTGCTTGTACGAGAATTGCGTTGTGTTTGCTTATAAGTTCTTATTTCAGATTCTTTTATTTGCAGATGATAATATAAGAAGTAAATGGCTATATTCCAGAACCAGCGTTATCAGTTCGTCAACATTAACAGACCTTGAACCTTTATACTTTATTTTATTTAATCAAAATAACTTGCGTATTGTTTCCTTTATCCTTACTACTTTATATTCCTTGTCTTTTTAGTTTACGCTAACAACTCGTAATAATTCGTAATTAAACTCTCTATTTTATATGTACTTCACGGATTTTAACTAAATCAAAAGATTTAGTAAAGAAAAACACCAATTGAGATAACTGCATAAAATAATTGGAACCTCTTAAAATTATTTGCCAATATCGAAAATGTATTGTAAAGACGTCAATGTATAGACTAATTTAATTATTCAAAAGTGTTTCAAAATTTTGAAAATTATTTCAAAACTCTAAGTAAGTAAATCATTCAAAAATATTTAAAGGATTGTTATAGTTTACATCTATCAAAACATTTAAAAGAACTTGTTCTTGATGTAAAAAGAATTCGCAAACTATTTCATAGTGGTTATATTGTAAACTTATCAAAATATTTTAAAGTAAATAATGTTTATGAAAAACAAAAATCAAAAACTATTTCAAAGTTATCACAACTTAAACCTATCGAAAATATTTTAAAGTAACTAATGTTTATGAAAAACAAAAATCAAAAACTAATTCAAAGTTACTTAAACTTATTGAAAAATATTCAAAGTAACTGTTGTTTATGAAAAACAAAATTCGTAAATTATTTCAAAGTTGCTATAGATTAATTAAACTTATCGAAAATATTCAAAGTAAACACTGTAGTTTATGAAAAACAAAAAAAAACAACTCTTAGTTATAGAAGGTTCAAAGCAAACAAAACTAAAATCTCAATCTTATTTCATAATCAAAGTAAAAACTTTAATTCAATGTCATTGATTAATTATTACAAATGTATAAGTTTACCTTGAACTATAACAACTTATTTACAATTAAGTCACAAATTCAAAGTATAAATTACAGTTCAAAATCAAATCCCAATACTATGCTTAACTTAAATTAAGTCTCAATTAATTATTATCTTTAATATCAATCAAGATTAAATACAAAGGTTCTGTCTTATTTATTCTTCAAGCTATAATAATCAAATTGTATTGCAGAGTTATTTATCAAACTTTACTTCAACTTAATTAAGTGTTTACTTAATACTTGTAGAGCTGATTATCAAACTTATTTTGACTCAATGGAGTACTGATTTATTATAAAACGAATTATCAAACTCACTTTGACTCAACTGAGTGCTAACTATTACTTGTAGATCTAATTATCAACCTTACTTTGACTCAATCGAGTGCTAACTTATTATTTGTAGAGCTAAGTATTAACCTTACTTTGACTCAACTGAGTGCTAAGTATTAACCTTACTTTGACTCAACTGAGTACTAAGTATCAACCTTACTTTAACTCAATCGAGTGTTAACTTATTACTTGTACTTATATAAGTAACTATCAAAGTTACTTTGTCTTAACTATACTCTATTTCTTAAGAATATAAACGAACTTAATATTTCAATATTATATAAGTAAAAATTCTTTTACTTATTTTCTGATAATTATATAACTTACAATGTTATATTTGTTTGGAAATATTCCAACTTTCTAAATCACTAATATAAATTCAAGAGGACTTTATGTGGCAAAATCAGAACAGGAATGATTTGCCTCTTTCAAATATTTTCAGACTGAATTTCTGGCAATCTAAGAGGTTGCCATTTTTTAATTTCAACCAATCGGGAGGCTTTAATTTTAGCGAGTTGTTAAAATTTGTATTCTTTTTCCTTTTCTGGCAACGCGGTAATGGACTCTGTTTTTTTTATTTACTCAAAATCTTCGCCGCCATTTTAAGTGATTTATTTTTCTTATCTTTTGTATTTTTGGATACTTTCTTTAATAATTTTCATCTTTTTATATCGTTTTCGTAATTCACGAACAAAATATATATTATGCTTGACTTGATTTTCTCTTGATTTTCTTCAAATTTCATAATTTTCTGTTTGTTTGAACTTGTAGCCCTAAGCCTGAGTTTAGGCTAGACCTAATTTACTCGCTATTTATGTTATATTTTCCTTATTTCTTTCTTGTCTGACTCTCTCTATCTCTCCTATTCTTATCAATTTACATATTCTTATATCACCACCATTATAATCCACTTCTGTTATGCTTTCACCTCAGGGTTAGGGTGGCTTCTACCACAGCGCTATTTTCAAAAAACTTCCGTAAAAGCGTAAAATATTTATATAAGCACAAATTTGCGCTTTTGCACCCTTAAAAAAGTTGTTAAGCACAAAATGCAAAAGCACACATTTTCGAAATTTAGCGCAAAACGCAAAAGCGCAAATTTTTTATTTAAAGCGCAAATTACGCTTCATTTTGCTCTTATGCACACCTCTGATATATATATATATAATATATATATATATATATATATATATATATATATATATATATATATATATATATATATATATATATATATATATATATATATATATATATATATATATATATATATATATATATATATATATATATATATACCACACACAAGACTACATAACACAAATTCAAACATGGCTAACAGAAAACCGAATGACGGCTTCCCCAAACAAATCCTCCATAACCCTCATAACAACAGACTGACACCTATCCAACACCCACCCACAAGTTCTCCTAATAATAACACACCCATACCCCTCAACAAAACTCCAAAAATTCTCGGACTAACCTTCGACATCCACCTCACCTTCACGAAACACATCCAAAATACCACAACAGCTGCAAACAGAAAACTCAACATCCTCAAAACAGTGGCCAACACAGACATTAACAACAACATACAAACCTCAATTTCCATCTACAAACAATTTATCCGCCCTACCATCAACTATGCCTCCCCTGTCTGGCACCCAATGCTCTCCAAACAAAACTTAAAGAAACTTCAAATAACACAAAATAGAGCCCTCCGCACAATTACCGGATGCACACCCACAACCCCTCAACAACACTTACATAATGAAACCAAAATATTACCTCTAAACAACCACCTCGAAATGATAGGCACTCAATTCTACGCAAAAACCCTTCTACCCACACACCCATGCCACCAAACTCTCCTACATCCAACCAAACACAGACTAAAACAACCACCATCATCCAAAGCTACCTTCTACAAACCAATCCTAAATCACATCCCCCCCCCCATCACCACAATAACCAAACATATCCATACTCAACTAGCACATTCCTACTTGACAAACAGACCACTAAATAACATTCTCGACACACACCCTCCCGAAATAAATCCCGACTTCAACAACCTTCCAAGACACTCACAAATCTCCCTATCAAGGCTGAGATGTGGGCACCATCCAAACTTACAACGATACAAACACAAATACAATATAAACCAGACAACATCTCCCACTTGTACCAGATGCGGAGAGGCCCCGGAGACTGTGTTGCACTTCCTGTTACTCTGTCCTTCTAATTCTAGCCCCAGAATTTTCTGGGACATCTCTGCCTTGAGTGATCTCTGGAGGAGGCCGTCTGCGGTGGGCGGCTTCATTAGTGAAGTGTGGCCACCCCAGCGTGAGGTGGTCAGGGGGTGAGAAGGTTAAAAAAAAAAATAAATAAATAATATAATATATATATATATATATATATATATATATATATATATATATATATATATATATATATATATATATATATATATATATATATATATATATATATATATATATATATATATATATATAGTATTTAGATTTAAAAAATCTTTATATATATTGGTACAGTATATTTCAGTTCTACATTATAAGATTCTCAGACTTTTGATGCAACATTTCTGAAAAAAATATTTACTATATTACATTGATATAGATAAATAATTATTCTTTAAGTTAGGAATAACCAGTATCAAAATTATAAGATATACTTGACATTTAAAAAGAATATTTCTTACTGGTGTATCAATTGTTATGTATCCTGAAAGAGCTTCTTCCTGTTTCTGTTGTTCTGGTGTTTTAAAAACCACTTTACTATCCTTTGGACCTACAGCTACAGGAGCCTTGTTTAAATAAGGACTCACAGAAAATTCTCTTGATCTGGAAATAAAAGAGTAAATTAGATGCTGTCATTCTACATAATAAAAGAATTTAGTTTGGGATTATTTTACTTTCTTTAATTAAAACAGAGTTGGCAATATAAATGAAATAAAAATTCTATATAAGAAATAAAGTCCACTTTAAATAATAAAATCCACTAAAACCCATGTATAATTCATTATTTATGTTTAGTTTTCAGAAAAATTCCTATTAATGACTGAAATATTTCCTTTTTATATAATACTTTTAGTTACTTTAACAGAATTTAATATGCATACACTCTATAATACGATATAAAGGTTGTAATTTACCGCTGCTAAAATGACTTTGCAAGATAGCAGATGCAATAAGAAAGATCTGATTTTCAAGTATACTTAAACATAAGTAATTATATATATATCTATGAAACTCTGAAACAGTACAATAAGAAAAAAAATTTTTTTCAAAAACTCCAAAGGCAATATTTTGGCACTTTCATTGTTTATA
>SEYY01000346.1:47392-60317 GCA_009176605.1 Armadillidium nasatum
CCCTTATTTACTTTTTTTGCTTAACAATTTTTAAAAATATTATAAAGCAACCTAAAAATATCAAAGGAGCGTTTTATAATTTCGGCAGACATATTCTAAATCATAATTATTTTATTAGTTTAAATTATTTTTTTTTTTTTTGTTTTTTTTTTTTTTTTTTTTTTTTTACAGAATAAAAATTATAAAAAAAAGAAAAAAAACATTTCCTTTTCGTAGTTAAGCTGAGAAGAAAAAAAAAATAATTTGGGCCCCCTTCACTAAGATTTTACCTATTTTTATTTTGGCGCATAGATTAACCATTATATGAATTTTGTTCATGTTGAAAAAATACATTATCAGTCTAAAAGTATAGATATTTGCTACTTAATTAATGACGTTATAGACATCTTTAACTAAAATTTTTAATTTTGTTATTTTTATTGCATTTCCCATTTCTGTGCAAAAATAGTGAAAATCCATTTCCAGACTAAAATCATAAAGAATTACTGCCTAACCTAAATAAAAATAAATAAATAAAAAGGTACTAAAATTACTTTTTAAGTATTTCAAAAACCTAACAACTTTATGAAATATCAATGGGTAAAATCTTAGTGAAGGAGGCTCATTTTTTTTTTCTCTCAGCATAACTACAAAAAGAAAATGATATGTTTGTTTGTTTTTTTGGTTAATTGACGAACGCCAAAATATTTTGTAAGAAAAAAAAATATTTTAAACTAACTAAGAATAATTGACGTAAGAATAACGTTTCAAAATATAACTCTCTTTGAATATTTTGATGGTTGCTATATAAAATATGCTGAAGCTAAAATGGAAAAATAGTTAAAATTTTATATATATATATTATATATATTATATATATTATATATATATATATATATTTATATATATATATATATATATATATATATATATATAACCGACCGGGGCTCGGCTCCGGCTAAAAATCAGGAAAACCGGGGTTTGCCTGCCGGGGTTAAAATGGCAAATTATACTTGAGGGGACAATCCAATTTCAAATTTTTTTTTTTTTTTTTTAAATTTTCAGCGATTCTCCTGAAATTTTCTGTGTATATAGCTTTTTTCCCAGTGAAAAAAGTCCATTTCTACCGTTTTTCTGAGTCTATAACTGTTAAGTTTTTTTTTTTTTTTTTTTTTTTGAAATTTGACCCTTTTCAAATGAATGGCGGGGCCAAACACTTTTCGGAATGACCTGAAATTTGGATTATATATTAATTCTACTGGCAACAAAAACTTGTAACAGACATTTGTTCCCAGAGTTATAGAAAAAATGTTAAACCAAAAACTGAACAACTATCAAGATTTTTTTTTTTTTAAATCCACCTTTTCGGTTAAAACAAAACTACAACTATAACATTCTTTATTTTTAGTAGGTGCATACAGGAGGGATGGGGCTACAGATTTTTCTCTAAACTTTATTTGATGCGATTAATTGGTTTCGAGATATAGACTCAAAAAAGGTCCATTTTTGACCAAATTTCAAAAATTTCGTAAGTTTGAGAGGCTATATCTAGCTTCAAACAAAAAGCATTTAATAATGCACTAAATAAAAATTGTAGCACTGTTCCTCCTCTAAACAATATCCAAAAATAAAGAAATTAATAGGTAGCGTGTTTTTTAAATAATTTTTTTCTCCAGAATGATTCGATTTTTTAAAAAAATATTTCAAGTTATATAACTTTTTTCTAGACTTGATATCAAAAACCTATTCCCACCAATGCAAGAAATTGGGGCAAAGGTATTCAGCTAAATTTTCAGCTCATGTGGACCAGTGGTTATTTCAAGTGGTTATAACTTTTTTTATAGATATGATATCAAAAATATGTTCTCACCAATGCCAGAAATTAGGGCTAAAATTATTCAGTTAAATTTTCAGCTCATGTGAACTAGTGGCTTTACCCCGCTATTCATTTTTTTAAAACTTTGGGTCCAAATAACTTTCAAACCATTATTGACTCAGGAGAATGCTCGAAATCAACTCAGAACTTCTGGAAAAAATGCATATCCCCTGAAAATTTCAGCTTAATCAGTCAAATAATAAAAAAAAAATTTCAAACAAAATATAAGAAAATTTAGATTTTTCTTCTTGCTTTTTTAAAATTTTATATTTTTTTCTGTTTCTTTTGACTGCTCCTTTTCTGCTAGTGAATGTTCATTTTTGTGTTTTGATTTTAAATGCCCCCATAAAGATTTGGTTGAAAATTTTTTACTTGTGGCACCCGGAGATCCTCTTCTAATTCTTTGACTGCAGATGTTACATTTAGTTATTTCGAGCCTATCCTGAAACATTGTAAAATACTTCCATACTGCTGAAGCTGATCTTTTAACCATATTGATGAAAATATAAACAAAATAATAATTGTGAAATAATATAGCTAATTGATACAAGTTTGATACATAGCAATAATATAACAACGATATGTATAAATATAGGTTAAATTGATAATTTTATATCTTACATTTTTTCAAACTTTATTTTAGGGTCTTATAGGTAAAGCTGTTGATAATTAATCATAGCAATAATATAACAACGATATGTATAAATATAGGTTAAATTGATAATTTTATATCTTACATTTTTTCAAACTTTATTTTAGGGTCTTAAGGTAAAGCGTTGATAATTAATCATAGCAATAATAACACGATATGCATAAATATAGGTTAAATTGATAATTTTATATCTTACATTTTTTCAAACTTTACTTTAGGGTCTTATAGGTAAAGCTGTTGAATCACTATTATGAATCAAAAAAATTTTTTCTTAAATTTTGTTCTTATACAAAATCTGTAATTTTCTGAAATTTTTTCTGAGAAAATGCATATAATCATTAATTTAAGTGAATGTTGGCTATTCTACGCCTTTCTTATAATCAAATAAACCAATTAAATTAATATATAATTTTTTTAACCTAAAATTTCAGTGGTTTTGACATCTTTACAACTTTAAGGCAACCCCGGCTAAATTTGGGTGACCCCGGCCACAGCCCAGGCCCCGGCAAAATTCCAGCCCCAGTCAGTCCCTATATATATATATATATATATATATATATATATATATATATATATATATATATATATATATATATATATATATATATATATAGGAACCGACCGGGGCCCCGGCCCCGGCCCCGGCCAAAAATCAGGGAAAACCGGGGTTGCTGGCCGGGGTTAAAATGGCAAATTATACTTAAATTTTTTTTTTAAATTTTCAGCCCATTCTGCTGAAACTTTCATTATTAGATTTTTTACCGGTAAGAAAAGTCCATTTCTAGCGTTTTTCCGAGTCTATTACGGTTAAAAAGTTTTTTTTTTTTTTTTTTTTTTGAAATTTTACCCTTTTTTAATTGAATGGTAGTGCCAAACCACTTTTTAGAATGAGCTGAAAATTGGATTATTTATTTAAAATTAAATGGGATACAAAAGTCTCTAATAGACTTTTGTTCCCATAGTTATAGGAAAAATGTTATATGCCAAAAACTGACCAACTATAGAAAAAAAATTTTTTTTAAACTAAAAAAAATCCACCTTTTCAGACAAAATTTAAAAAAAAAATAAATACAACTATGACATTTCCTATTTTTGGTGTGTATAGAGGAGGGGTGGGGCTACAAATTCCTCTGTGTACTTTATTCGATGACATTCGTTGGTTTTGAGATATAGCCTTCAAAAAGGTCCATTTTTGGCCAAATTTCATAAAATTCCCAAAGTTTGAGAGGCTATATCTCGCTTCAAACAAAAAGCATTTAAATATGCACTAAATAAATATTGTTGCCCTGCCCTCTTCTAAACAATATTCACAAATAAAAGAAAATAGTAGGTAGCGTTTTTTATAAATAATTTTTTCCTCCAGAAGGGTACGATTTTTGCAAATTTTTTTTCAAGTGCTTATATACTTTTTTCTAGACGTGATATCAAAAACCTATTACCAATAATGCAAGAAATTGGGGCAAAGGTATTCAGCTAAATTTTTCAGCTCATGTGGACCAGTGGTTTGATCCAGTTATTCATTTTTTTCAACTTTGGGTCCAAATAAGTTTCAAACCGTTATAGACTCAAAAAAATGCTCGAAATCAACTCAGAACTTCGTTAAAAAATTCACATACTTTGAAAATTTCAGCTCAATCAGTCAAATAATAAAAAAAATTTCAAACAAAATATAAGAAATTAAGATTTTTTTTTTCTGTTTCTTTTGACCGCTCCTTTTCTGCTAGTGAATGTTCATCTTTGTGTTTTTTTTTAGATACTCCAAAAAGATTTGGTTGAAATTTTTTTAATTGTAGCACCCGTAGGTTCTCTTCTAATTTTCTGACTGCAGATGTTACATTTAGCTATTTCGAGCCTATCCTGAAACATTGCAAAGTATTCAAATACTGCAGAAGCTGATCTTTTAGCCATATTGACTGAAAGTATAAAGAAAATAATAATTTTTAAATAATGCAGCTAAATGATACAAGTTTGATACATGGCAATAAAATAACAATGATATGTATAAATACAGGCTAAATTGATAATTTATATCTTATATTTTTTCAAACTTTACCTTAGGGTCTTACTTAAGTAAACCTGTTGAATCACTATTATGAATTAGAATATTTTTTTTTTTTAAATTTTTGTACTTTTTTTAAACTTTAACTATACAAAACTGTAATTTTTGATTTTTTTTTGGAGAAAATGCATATAATCATTAATTTAAGTGAATGTTGGCTATTCTACTCCTTCCTTACAATTAAATAAACCTTATATCTAATTTTCTTAACCTTAAATTTCAGTGCTTTTGACCTCTTTACAAATTTTAGGAAACCCCGGCCAGAACCCCGGCCCCGGCCAAATTCCAACCCCGGTTGGTTCCTATATATATATATATATATATATATATATATATATATATATATATATATATATATATATATATATATATATATATATATATATATATATATATATATATATATATATATATATATATATATATATATATATATATATATATATATATATATATATATATATATATATATATATATATATATATAGAGAGAGAAAAAGGAATGTAAAGGAAAAATTTTATCCCCACCACTCACAGGGCAGGGGTACAGGGGGCGGAACTCCATATAGATAAACGTTAATGTGCCATGTATTTGCAACTTGCATTATAATATGCATTATTGCAGTAAAGAAATGAAATCGTAAATGTATGCACACGATCATTTATCTACCTCCGTACCCCCACGACCCATGAGTGGTGGTGTAATAAAATTTTTACTTATATTTCTCTCTCTCTCTCTCTCTCTCTCTCTATATATATATATATATATATATATATATATATATATATATATATATATATATATATATATATATATATATATATATATATATATATATATATATATATAATATATATATAAAAAAAAAAAAAAAAATTTTTTTTTTTTTGATGGGAAAGTAAAATAAAATATAATGGCAACACCATTAACATGAAAGCACTGACAGCCTTTATAGGACTATGTCATTTTGTGCATTTCTGCCATATTAAAAGATCGTTGTGACATCACATTGAAGAAAAATAATTTTCATTAGTTTTACATTTTTTTTTTTTAATTAAAAAAATAATTTTTTTTTCCCCTTACAAAATCATGTCATTCGCTGATTAACCTGATTAACCATAAGAAAAAAAATCAGATCATTTCATTTTTGTAGTTAGGCTGAGTAGAAAAAAAAATTTGGGCCCCTTTCACTAAAGTATTACCTCTCAATGTTAATATCAATCATTTTTGTAATGTCATTCTTTGCCTTTATCGTTATAAGGCATAGGCATATTCAGTGTAGTTGGCCTAATTGTATCATGGGATTTTAAATACTTTACTTTTAAATTTATTGAATTTGATTTACCGACCCATTTTTATTTTCAATATACATTTCCAGTTTTATGAATAACTACTAAATACAAGGTAAGAAATAAACTATGCATAATAACCAATTTTTCTATTCTAAAATAATGGTTCTTCAATATAAATTAAATTCCTAGTTTATATTCTGAAAAACAACTAAATACCAGCTAAAAACAGTAAATTTACCCCCCCACACACACACACACACACAAAAAAAAAAAATTTGCTCAGCTAGTCCTTAGTGAAAAATGAATTTCCAAGTATCCAGGATAAAATACCAGTTGAGTGGAAATGTTCTAAACAATAACTTAAGAAATAATTTTAAAAAACGAGTATCATTAAATGGCACGAAATTTAAAAAGGATATTTCATATACTCTAAAGCATTACCTTGGTGTCCAGTGGGGTACAAATCTAAGAGCTGCCCTTCGGAACATAGTAATCCGATAATTATTTCGTCAAATTATAATTCACTTGCCTACACTTACGGTACCTTGTAATATTTTCCACAAGCAAATATATAAAATATAAACAGGAAAACTACTACACAAAGTTGACAAACATCAAATTTACAAGATCACCCATGATATATCACCCACCGATAAAATGAAGGTAACCTTGTCACAATTATATTTCTAAACTGCACTTTTCATTCGCAATTCTCATTATTATCAAAACAATGTTACAGTTATGAAACTTCTTTCGGAATAAGAGGTTTATGAAAAAAAACTATTAAAATATTTCTCAATATTATCAAATCGATTATTGATTATATCCGAAAAATGAAGTATCGATTCAACTACATTATAAATTTAAAAAAGGTAACAGCAATCTAAATTGCAGATTCAAACCATCCGCTAAGGAATTTTCGAGGAAACGAACACGACAAAGGCACAGCCAAAGTTTAATATTTTAAAAACTATTTATATATCTTCACTACATTATCTAGTGTATATTCTTTATTTTTTTAAAGTTTTCTTTTATATTGGAGAAATTATATTAAATTCTCTTTCATAAGGTTTTATAAAATTGGTTTGTTTTTTATATCGATGTGGCACTTAACAGTTTAGCACCTAAGCAAGTTGCCGGTTTTCAAATATTCGTAAACACGGTTCCAAGTTTTAACAAAATGTAAGTTTTTTTGTTTATTCGTTATAAGACTTCAAAGTTATGAATTTACAGGTATGAGATAATTTTTATTTTCAGCTCTTTCTTACTATTTCCTTTCATTTGAATCTTCTACTCAAAATATACTTCTAATAAGTTCTAACTGTCAATATATAATTCAGAACTCTTCAAATGAACAATTCCTTGGAAATCCATATATGATAAGTCCAAGAATGCTTTTGCCTTTAAACTAATTCCTTTTCTTTCAGATCAAAAACGTAATAACTAGAATTATTCGGATATAAATCATTATATCTTCCAAATAAATTGCTATATTTCTTTAATTCAGTAAATTATTTCTAAAATAAAAGCTCTAAGTTATATTCTTGTATTTTCGGACTAACTCTTGTAATGCTAACTTTTAACCTTCTCTTACAGGTCTAAAAAAAATATGGAGTAACTGAATTTTGTTTAGTTTTTATTTAAAGAGCTGAAAGAAAAGGGTCGGCAATTAGGTGTTACAATTAAATAATAAGAGGAGACTTACTACGATTTTTTCGAAAGAAATGTTGCTTCTTGAAGTTCCTTAATATACAATTTTAATATATTTTATAACTCTATAGAGATATATATTTAAGTAGAAGTCAATCAAAAAGATAGCAAAGTTTACCATACAATAAGCTGCGGCAAGTCAGGGATTTTCATTGATAAAACCCTTTCTCGATTTTTAAAAATAGATGGCCATTAATCTTCCCCTATCGGTTGTGTCAGAACTAAAACGGGGAATTTTTTGTCTGATATTTAAAATACCCCCAATTTTATATTTTAGTAAATTTTATTTAATGTTTTCAATAATATTTAAAAAGTTTATGTGCATTTGATACCTTTATTTTCATTTGATTCAAAAAAATAATCACTTGTATTCAAAAAGTGTTCTTATTGTGAGTTATAGGGCCGCAAACAGAGAGGGATAGAGTGTTCTTAAACAAAAGTGTCGATAATAATGGCATAGAATGAAAACCATTTACATTTTATATTTTAAATTGGAAATTATATAGACATATTGTTCCATTTTAAAAATTATCGTGATTTAACTTTTATCTATGTCAAAAAGGTGAAAATCGACCAGTGGCGGCTTTTGGGGGTACGCAGGGAAGGCAGTGCCTCCGTTAGTATTTAATAAAAATATAATTTTAATTCAAAAATTAGGTTAAGCAACTCCGATTTTAAAATTAAACATTTTTTCATACAAGGCGTAAAATATAAATTTATTTCTATATATATATATATATATATATATATATATATATATATATATATATATATATATATATATATATATATATATATATATATATATATATATATATATATATATATATATATATATATATATATATATATATATATATATATATATATATATATATATATATATATATATATATATATATATATATATATATATATATATATATATATATATATATATATATATATATATATATATATATATATATATATATATATATATATATATATACTATATATAAAGGGTTCATGCATGGTTACCATAGAAACATATTGGAAGCCTCCTCGTTACCATGGTAACTGTGCTATTTATTTAAAATAAATGTTATGTATATTTTTTCCGAAAGGAGGCAATATTTTTTTCTTACCTTTTTTATTTTTATCCAAACTTTTTAATTTTAATGGAATTTCATTTTACTTTTTTTTCATATGTTCTGTAAGGTGAAGTCCTGTCTTTCGAATGAAGTATTTTATTTGGCTTAAAATTAAAAAGCCTAAAAAAAATACTTTATAAGTTACGGAGAAATTATTTTTCAACATTAAAATTTGCCTCACATTTTAGGATGATACTGCTCATGCGTAAGCAACATCTTGCTAGAAATCTTTCCTTTTTAACTAGTCTGACAGAAATTGTAGTAGATTAAGGTATTGTTAATTTGTTTTCCATACTAGTTTTCAACGCTGATTTCAAATATGTTATTAGTTGTAAGCATCATATTGTTTGGGATATGTTGGTGGCTTCTTATAGAGTTTGGCCACGTATTATTATTATATATATATATATATATATATATATATATATATATATATATATATATATATATATATATATATATATATATATATATATATATATATATATATATAGACTATTGTTGTGCCTCCTCACCTTCAGAAGCCACGAGCCGCCACTGCTGTACAAAAGTCTTTTTCAAGCCTCAATTAGGCTTTAATGCATTTACATAGGCCTATATGTTTCCTTTTCAGCTTCAGTAAAGGAAAAATAGTTTAAAATCAAAATTGGTTCACATGAATTATAAAATTACTGTAACATTTTTCTACAGGGAGATCCTCCCACCTACATGACCCATGAATGGCAATGAAATACAATTAAGATATCATATTAAGGTTTACATTTTATATAACTTGTAAAATGTGATATAAATGGCAACAATATTTTTATATTTTATTCTTTTCATAAGAATCAAAATAATATATATATATATATATATATATATATATATATATATATATATATATATATATATATATATATATATATATATATATATATATATATATATATATATATATATATATATATATATGTAGCGGCTATCAACGGTGACGTCATGTTAAAACCTCTAAGGAGTTTTGGAGACTTTTCGCTAGAGCACGTCGTTGGTTTTTCACCAGCGAGCCGAAGCTTGCGGTGAATCACGCTGTCCTTTTCTCACGCAGCCATCTTGGTAGATAGACCTGTCCTCGGCGTTCCAAGACGTTAGCATAAGGCTCTTCAAATTTGTTTTCTTGGTGTTGTGACTAATATATTCTTTTGTTAAAGACGCAAGGTAAGGAAGGATTTTCACATAGTGACCAAAATTCGTTCAAATATTTACAATTGGTATTTTTAAAGTCGTTAGACTTACATTTTGTTACCCAGTTTCTTTTCTCTTCTATAGCGTCCCTAACACAGCACCAGCTTCAAAATTACGTTTTCTTGCCCTGCGAATACTCTCGATCGTGCTAGCTGAAAGAAGGCCCTACTTACACCTGCCTACCAAACCACACTTACCCTAGGTACGTTTAATCGGAGTTGATACTAATTTCTTTAATAATTAAATTATAAGAGCAGTCAGCAATTACCGTTTGCCAAATATATATATATATATATATATATATATATATATATATATATATATATATATATATATATATATATATATATATATATATATATATATATATATATATATATATATATATATATATATATATATATATATATATATATATATATATATATATATATATATATATATATATATATATATATATATGTGTGTGTGTGTGTGTGTGTATGCATGTGTGTGTGTGCGTGTTGTGCATGACGGCGTACGTAGTGGGTATGTTGATGTATACGGAATAGGCGCGTACGCACACGCAGATTGTTGGTAAAAAGAAATCTGCGGCAGCTCTAATAAATAGCTCTAAACCACCATTATTTTTTTTTTACTATATGAGCCATGCATAGATATTGTACGCTATTGCCTATATTTTTTTATGTTCAGGTTGAAGAGATCAGCACACTCGATGGGTGGGGTAGGGGTGAGGAGGTGCCGAGAGTGTCCCCCTTGACCTGACCCCTCACATAGGTCCATGAGTTACCCATCAGGCGCATGCGTAACAATCTCAAGATTTTCCGCCCACGTATACAAGTGCCTTGGGTACTCTTTGTTTTACAGCTGTTTCCCTCTGTGAATCCATCCTATCCTTTACTGGAAACTGCTTAATCAACAACTCACTCAGTTTCATCATCACAAATAACAAAAGCAGCATTTTCAGATCAACAATCGCTGACACATAAGCATAACTATGCACAGACATAGCATAACAAACAAACTCAAGTACCTAAAAACCATTCAAATTCACTATACCAGACCACACAAGCAATCTTCCCAAGCACACATACATCAAAATCACTCAATTTCACTAAAACAAGTCACACAATTATCCTTCTCAATCACATAGGCATCAAAATTCACTTATCTTTACCATCGCAGTCCACAAAACACACTTTCTTGGCCACATAATACGCAAATCTCACTTAACTTCAGCAATACATTCCACAGAAAACAACATTCTCAAGCACACGGTCCACAAAAATCACTTAACTTTTTTCCGATACATTCCACAAAACATATTTTCTCATGCACACAGCACTCAAATCTCACTTAACTTCAGCAATACATTCCGCACAACAACCTTCTCAGGCACACAGACATCAAAAAGAACTGAACTTCCCTAAAATAAGTCACACAAACAATCTTCTCCAGCACAAAGACATCAAAAAGAACTCAACTTTCCTAAAATAATTCGCTCAAATGCTCTTCTCAAACACACAGACTTCAAAATCACACAATTTCACTATCTCAAATCACACAATCACCCTTCCCAAACACATAAACAACAAAATTCACTCAATTTCATCAATACAAGTCACAGAAAGCAACATTTCTCAGTCACATAGATCACAAAAGCCACTCAATTCCGTTAAATCAGTCCGAACAAACACACATCCCAAGCATACAGGTCACAGATACATCATTCTTGTACACCCAATCCACAAAATTCAAACAAATTTTTCACAAGTACATATCACAAAACATTATTTCAGGGGTACCAATCACAAATCACTAAGCTCAGATACATAATTCTCAACATCAACACACAAATCCAGCAAGGTATTTCACATTATCACCAAACTTCAAACACATAGCACACAAAATCCATATAATTCAGCAGCTCATTTCACATAAAAGCATCATATCCAAGCACTCCTTCCACAAAAAAACATTTATTTAAGCAACACAAATCACAAAAAAAGACCAAACTCAAGTAAACAAAATCCAAGATTCAATTAATTTCCCCATCACAGATCACAAAACAACAAACTCAATTACATAAAATCACTCAACTTCATTAATATAGACCACAGAAACACCATTTCCCAAACACATAGACAGCAAAAGCACTCAGCTTCACTAATACAGTCCACAGAAGCAACATTTCCCAATCACATAGACAACAAAGCACTCAGTTTCACTAATACAAGCCACAGAATCACCATTTCCCAAGCACTTAGACAGCAATTCCACTCAATTTCATCAGCACAAATCACATTACGTCATCCTTAGCCACACAAAAACACATAAACACACACACACATAAGCACACACCTGCACAAAAACATTTATTTTTCATTAACACAAGTCACAAAAGCCAAACTCAAATAAGCAAACCCAAGATTCAATTAATTTTCACCATCACTGATCACAAGCCAACAAACTCAAGTACATAAAAACCATTCAATTTCACCAAACCAGACCACACAAGCATCCTTCTCAAGCACACATACATCAAAATCACTCAATTTCACTAAAACAAGTAACACAATTACCCTTCTCAATCACATAGGCCTCAAAATTCACTTATCTTTACCATCGCAGGCCACAAAACACACTTTCTTGACCACATAATAGGCAAATTTCCCTCAATTTCATCAACACAAGACTCAGAAAACAACTTTCTCACGCACACGGTCCACAAAATCACTTAACTTTTTTCCGATACATTCCACAAAACATATTTTCTCATGCACACAGCACTCAAATCTCACTTAACTTCAGCAATACATTCCACACAAACAACCTTCTCAGGCACACAGACATCAAAAAGAACTCAATTTCCCTAAAATAAGTCACACAAACAATCTTCTCAAGCACACAGACATCAAAAAGAACTCAACTTTCCTAAAATAATTCGCTCAAATGCTCTTCTCAAACACACAGACTTCAAAATCACACAATTTCACTAA
>SEYY01000347.1:0-5000 GCA_009176605.1 Armadillidium nasatum
CAGAATATCAGATACTGATATTTGTCCTTCATGCAAGAACAGTCCAGAAACTGTGACGCACTACCTGTTTAACTGTCCTGCTTATGTGTTCCAAGAGCCTCTCTCCGAAGTGATTTGGGTGCCCTGGGGGTCTCAACTTTCAGAGTTCCAACTATCCTGGGTGGCCAGGGCATTCCATCTAAACAATTTCCAAAAATAGTAACATGCTTAAAGAGATATCTATACTCAACCTCCCAAATCAACAGAATATAACAACTGACCAAGACTCTTTGACGACTTTACTACAGTGTCTTCTTTGTAAGCTTTACTTCAAGAAAGAAAAAATCATCGCTTCAAGGTCAAGACTCTCTTCATTGAGAGTAAGAGACCTTTATCAACAAGGTAACAAGGTAAGGTACGTCATTCTGCCGTATTACAAGTTCTCGTGACGTCACATTGAAGAAAAATAAGTTTAAAGTTTTTTTTTTTTTAATTAAAATAATTATTTATTTATTTTTTTCTTATAAAATGATTTGGCATTTGTCGATTACCCCAAAAAAACGGGAATATACGGGAATGGAGAAAAAAATAGTATATGAATTGTTGGTATTCCTTACATATTTTTTTAAACATTACTTTAAATATTTAAAAAAAAATACTTATTTTTTTAACTTTTCGTGCTGCATATGATTTCGATTTTGAGCATTTTTTTAATTTAATTCTTATTGTAAAGTTTATTGAGGAGAGATATAATAAAATTAAAATAAAAATGAATATTGAACATAATTTGAGTTGGTTAGATATAGTAAGATATAAGGTTAGATATAGTATATAAGGTTAGATATAGATATAAGGTTATATATAGTTAGATATAGTAAATGAAATTGATGCAGTGAAATTTTACACATTTTAGGTTAGGTAAGGTTAAGTTAGGTAGGTTAGGATAGGTTAAATTTCTATTTATGTAATGAAAAACAAAAAAAGGTGTGGAACTAGAAGAAATATTTTGAAATCATATTTATGTGAATATGTTTGGAGAAGGAAAAATGAAGGGAAAAAAAATTATTTCATACTATTTTAAAAGATATTTCGGAATTTAATATAATATATATATATATATATATATTATATATATATATATATATATATATATATATATATATATATATATATATATATATATATATAGGCAAAGGTGTAGATTATTTCTGACTTTCGATTGTCCGAAAATATCGATAATCGAAAATATCGGAGAAGCCTAACGTAAACAAGAACGTTGCCAGAGGTACTATTACACTAGACATATACACAATTATTATTTACTTACTTTTCTAGCAGAACCTAATTTGACTTATCATAACCTGAACTACCGAAGATGCTGTAATTTAACCTAAATAATAATAATAATTTTAATGTACTTATAGTTTATAACATAACCTAAATTTAAGGTATCTGAAATGAAAAGAACAAATTACACTTATCTTATATTCGTTAGGTATAAAGTATCGATTAAAATAAAATATCGATATAAAAAAATATCATATATAATATATATATATATATATATATATATATATATATATATATATATATATATATATATATATATATATATATATATATATATATATATATATATAATGACAGTGAAGCTAAAACCAAAAAAAATGTGTTCTTTTTTATTTTTATTTTTTTTAAACTAATTTTTTTTATCATTTTCTATGATAATAAAAAAGGGTTGCAAACTTTTCAGACTAGTTTTATTTTTTGTTACCGTATAAGACACTAGGTCCAATTTTTTTTTGTAATTCATCTGTTAAAGTGTTACCAAATTGGTTAGTAGGTTACTCTGACAAGGAATTACCATAAAATCTAATAAAAAAAAAGATAAAAGTGTCTTTCCAGGGAACAAATTTTTTTCTTTACATATTGAAACTACGAAGACGAATTGATTTGGTCATATTTTTTTTTAGTAAATTGAGCCCCGGAAAATAATTTTGTACACTGAAATCAAAAATAAAAAAATTTATTTAACAAAGAATATGGCTACATACGTAAAGTGTGAACTTGTTTAACTTGTGTTTGAAATGTAAAAAAAAAATAATGATTTTTTATTATATAAATTTTTCCAGTAAAATTATTATTTTAAAACTAATAATTGAGGAGGCTCTAATACTCTACTTAAACAATGTGAGATGAAATAGAGAACCTAAAGTTGTCATTGGGGTCTGTACCATAACCCACCAAGTACCCCACCCCATGCATGGTAATGAATTTAAGATAATTATCTATGGGGTTTGTATCATAACCCACCAAGTACCCAAGCATGGTAATGAATTTAAGATAATTAACCATGGGGTTTGTATCATAACCCACCAAGTACCCATGCATGGTAATGAATTTAAGATATTAACTATGGGGTTTGTATCATAACCCACCGATTACCCATGCATAGTAATGAATTTAAGATTATTAACTAGGACATGCATAAATGTAAAATTTTGCAGTATAATTTTTGTTTTTGTATTATTGAAATCATTAAATTGTAAGTGAGTTTTTTTACGAGAATGAAAAGAAAGAATACATAAAATTTAAAAAAAAAAATTTATTTTTTAAATTTTATTTATTTATTTTTTTTTAAATCAATTAAAACTTTTTTTATGCTTAAGGATTCAAATGAACTAAAATCTATTTTTTCTCCCATTTGACAGTATATATATATATATATATATATATATATATATATATATATATATATATATATATATATATATATATATATATATATATATATATATATATATATATATATATATATATATATATATATATATATATATATATATGGGTCATTCCAAGTCACTTCAACACGACAAAAACCCTGACCCCTTTCGATTTGTATAAAAAGTGGCACACTAATAGATCTTGTTGAGAAAATATGAATGGCGTTTATTGCAGGTCTCTAGCTCATACGGTTCAGAAGATATGACCTTTGAAACTTTGGTCAAAAATGTCAATTTTCAGAGAGTAGTCCGAGGTCAAAATAAAATATCTCGGCTTCTATGGCACTTAGAAGCATCGTATAAAGACCATTTAAAAGATCTTGAATAGCGGTACAACATTTATTTAGATGACTTTGACCTCGGAGGTCAAATAAAAAATTTGACCTATTGTGACCTTGACCTTGAAAAAAAACCTCCTCTTCGATTTTTTTCAAAATTTGCTGAATTATTGTTATATATGTATATTTTAATTTTTTTAATGAATTATTTTTGGTTTTGGCTTGGTTTAGAAAATATAAGCAATTTAATAAGTACAAATATCACATTTTTCACTTTTTTGCGATTTTTATCTCATTCAATGTATAGTTCCAACATTTCCATTTCTCTTTCTCTCTCATATATATATATATATATATATA
Organism: Armadillidium nasatum; assembly: GCA_009176605.1. Classification (NCBI taxonomy): domain Eukaryota; kingdom Metazoa; phylum Arthropoda; class Malacostraca; order Isopoda; family Armadillidiidae; genus Armadillidium; species Armadillidium nasatum. The sequence continues at coordinate 3,401 of SEYY01000347.1, forward strand.
TATATATATATATATATATATATATATATATATATATATATATATATATATATATATATATATATATATATATATATATATATATATATATATATATATATATATATATATATATATATATATATATATATATATATATATATATATATATATATATATATATATATATATAATATATATATATATATATATATATATATTGTAAGGGGCTGGCTGCTGCCGAGTATATTTTTCTCGTTTCAGATTGCATGGGGATATATATATATATATATATATATATATATATATATATATATATATATATATATATATATATATATATATATATATATATATATATATATATATATATATATATATATATATATATATATATATATTGATCTTACACTTACAATGTTCACATAAAATTATCTATAGTTCACAGTACACAAGATAGCCTCTTTATATACACAAAATAAAGAAAAAAAAAGAGTAATGGTTTAAAACAACCAAAGATTTGAAAGTGGAAAAGCGTTTTACTGTGAAATTTATCACACTACTGACATATTTTCTTTTCCCAAAGTGAATATTAAATATTAAAATTTTATAAAAAAAAAAAATATATGATAATCTCATAAACCATTAAGGTCTCTTGTCTATATTTTCTACCTGATAGGTATAGAGATTATAACTCCAGATTAGCACTAGGCAATAAGGCCCTAGACCGGCACCTGTGAGAATTATAAATAATTACCCCAGTGCCTCACCTTAGTTTAAATGATCTAAAAATATATAATGAATTAATAATAATAATAAAAACACAAAGAATATAACCTACTCTTGAAAGAGTAATATGCCTTCTTGAAAATAACAACCTGTTTGAATAAGAATAACCTGTTTTTAATTATTGCCCGAAATGGGAACAATAGCTCATAAGACTTTTCATTAGCACAAGTGCACTCAAATAATAATAATAATAATAAAAAGAAATTTAACATAGAAGAATAACATTAATGTATCTAAACAAATAAACACGTTAACATCAATCTCCCTTCACGCTCTCCAGTCTAGGACATGGCACATGCACATTAATATTGTGGATCCCAAGCACAGTCAAAATCAAACAGCATAACAGCAAAGCAACAAGCAGGTAAGACTATATTCCTCAGAGAATACCCCATGCAATCTGAAACGAGAAAAATATACTCGGCAGCAGCCAGCCCTTACAATATATATATATATATATATATATATATATATATATATATATATATATATATATATATATATATATATATATATATATATATGAGAGAGAAAGAGAAATGGAAATGTTGGAACTATACATTGAATGAGATAAAAATTGCAAAAAAGTGAAAAATGTGATATTTGTACTTATTAAATTGCTTATATTTTCTAAACCAAGCCAAAACCAAAAATAATTCATTAAAAAAATTAAAATATACATATATAACAATAATTCAGCAAAGTTTGAAAAAAATCGAAGAGGAGGTTTTTTTTCAAGGTCAAGGTCAAGGTCACAATAGGTCAAATTTTTTATTTGACCTCCGAGGTCAAAATCATCTAAATAAATGTTGTACCGCTATTCAAGATCTTT
>SEYY01000347.1:10000-12500 GCA_009176605.1 Armadillidium nasatum
ATAAAATTCTTGTAAATTCTATGAAAATGAGAATTTCTTTGCCAGATTTCAAATATCTCTCTCCAAAAAAAGTGTTAATCTTTCTATTCTATTTGTTGAAAATCATCCCAAATATTGGATGAGGAACATTTTTGTAAGGTCATTTTTAGACTTTTTTTAGAGCATCTTATGATTTGTACAATAGAATCGGGTTTTCCAAAAATTTGCTGACATATTAACTTTTTCAGTTGGTTGATTCTGATCTAACATAAGAGTTAAGTTGTCAAAATATTCAACTGAAATAAGATCGTTTATATTCTGTTGTAAGAGAATTGTAAGCATGAAAAACAAAATAATAATACTGCCAATTATTATTATTATTATTACTATTACTAAAGAATATGTTTTTAATAGGCTTAATTATACTGATTTAACTATGTTAGAGTATTTTATTTATATTTAAACAAATAAAATTTATAAATAATTTTGAAAATTAGATTATATTTTAACAGGTTTGTTAAAATAAACGTAAAAAAATGATATAAAACGCCATGTAAAAGTCGAAAAAACAGATGACAGCAACAAAAACTTTTTTCTTTACAGTCAGTTTGTTGACATGTAAATATTTAGTTATAACAAAAGGTATCTTCAGAAATCTTAAGAAAACTTAGATGGTGTCGTTATTTTCTTTTGAAAGTTAAAAATATAAGGCCATTTTCTGTTTTATTTTATTTTAGAAAAACTAAAAATTTAGTAAAAAGGGAGAATAAAAAATATTAATAAAAGTATTTTGTCAACATTCTTATGATCTTTTTCATTTGTTTTGCACAGAGTCTTAACATCAACGCTGCTGAAGAAGATGATGATGATTTCAAAGTGAAAAGTACTTCAAGAAGCAAACATCAGAGGGAAGTTATGCATCAACAAACCATTAAAAAGTATGATGTGGAAAACCTCAGTTGCAGATATTGTAAATTTAGTTTTAAAAACAAAGATGAATTGAAGACTCATTTAAAAACACACAACAAAAGAAAGTTTAAGTGTTTTCATTGCAGTTATGAATCCAATTTGAAATACAGATTAAAAAATCATATGCTGACTCACAACAATGAAAAATTATTTAAATGTTCTGACTGCTCCTATGAATGTAATCGGAAAGATAACTTAAAAACACATATGTTTACACACACAAATGTAAAATTATTTAAATGTTCTGACTGCTCCTATGAATGTAATCAGTAAAGGAAGCTTAAAAATGCACATTCTTACACACACAAATGTAAAATTATTTAAATGTTTTAACTGCTCCTATGAATGTAATCAAAAAGAACACTTAAAAAATCACATGTTTACACACACAAATGTAAAACAATTTAAATGTTCTTACTGCTCCTATGAATGTAATCGTAAAGCACAATTAAAATCACACAAACTTACACACACAAATTTGAAACTATTTAAATGTTCTAACTGCTCCTATAAATGTAATAGGAAAGATAATTTAAAAACACATATGCTTACACACGCAAACGTAAAATTATTTAAATGTTCTGACTGCTCCTATGAATGTAATCAAAAAGGAGACTTAAAAATACACATGCTTACGCACGCAAATGTAAAATTATTTAAATGTTCTGACTGTTCCTATGAATGTAATCGGAAAAGTGACTTAAAAAGACACAAGCTTACACACACAAATGTAAAACTATTTAAATGTTCTGACTGTTCCTATGAATGTAATAGAAAAAGTGACTTAAAAAGACACATGCTTACACACAGAAAAAATAGAAAACTTAATAATGAAAAGAAAGTTAAAAGCAGAATATAGAAGATTAAAATTAATATTGAAAAAAACATCAAGAAGAGATATAAAGAACGAAGAGACCATGAGAACATAGAACAATGGAAAAGCCATACTTTTGCAAAACATCACAAGCGAATGCTAGATGAAATATTTATAGACACTTATAGAACAAATGAAGTATTCATAAAGGGATGGTTAAGAAACAACGATGAAAGAACCATATTAGCAGCACAAGACCAAGCACTAAGAACCAACTGGTTCAGGAAACACTTAAGTGGAAAATGTATCGGACAAATGCTGAATGTGCAAGAACTTGCCAGAATCAGTAATCCATATTTTGAACGGATGCCAGATACTGCTGCAGAGAGGGTTATACACTGAAAGACAACAATATATCTAGACTAATACACTACAGATTCTGCCAAAAATATAAAATACTGGTTGCTACAATGAACTATTGGGAACATAACCCGAATAGTATCGAAGAAAATAATAGTTTTACTTCTATATGATTATAATATACCCATAGCAATATAATGTAACCAATAATGAACCGGACCTAGTCATTCATGATAAAGCAGAAAAGTAGGAGTACCATCGGATGGAGGAGTATCAGCATATGAGAGGGAAAATGAGATTAAATACCAAAGATTAAAATTTGGGATAAAGAGAGCATGGAATATAGAGGTAGTAGAGATTGTACCCATTATTGTTGGA